>JAVSCE010017247.1:0-159786 GCA_032199065.1 Smutsia gigantea | reverse complement strand
AATCCAGGCCTATTTAAAGAAAGAATAACAATCCCAAATGAATAGTCTAAAGGCACAATAACTGAAATTGGAAAAAGAAGAACAAATGAGGCCCAAAGTCACCAGAAGGATGGACATAATAAAGATTAGAGAAGAAATAAATAAAATTGAGAAGAATAAACAATAGAAAAAATCAATAAAACCAAGAGCTGGTTCTTTGAAAAAATAAACAAAATAGATAAACCCCTAGCCAGACTCATTAAGAGGAAAAGAGAATCTACACACATAAACACAATCAGAAATGAGAAAGGAAAAATCACGGCAGACCCCACAGAAATACAAAGAATCATAAGAGAATATTATGAGAATCTATATGCTAACAAGCTGGAAAACATAGAAGAAATGGACAACTTCTTAGAAAATACAACCTTCCAAGACTGACCAAACAAGAAACAGAAAAACTAAACAGACCAATCACCAGTGACGAAATCGAATTGGTAATCAAAAAACTACCCAAGAACAAACCCCCTGGGCCTGATGGATTCACCTCTGAATTCTACCAGACATATAGAGAAGAAATAACACCCATTCTCCTTAAAGTTTTCCAAAAAATAGAAGAGGAGGGAATACTTCAAACTCATTCTATGAAGCCAGCATCACTCTAATACCAAAACCGGGCAAAGACCTCACCAAAAAAGAAAATTACAGACCAATATCCCTGATGAACGTAGATGCAAAAATACTCAACAAAATATTAGCAAATCGAATTCAAAATACATCAAGAGGATCATACACCATGATCAAGTGGGATTCATCCCAGGGATGCAAGGATGGTACAACATTCGAAAATCCATCAACATCATCCACCACATCAACAAAAAGAAGAACAAAAACCACATGATCATCTCCATAGATGCTGAAAAAGCATTTGACAAATTCAGCATCCATTCCTGATTAAAACTCTCAACAAAATGGGTATAGACGGCAAGTACCTCAACATCATAAAGCTATATATGACAAACCCACAGCTAACATCATACTTAACGGCGAGACGCTGAAAGCTTTTCATCTAAGATCGGGAACAAGACAGGGATGCCCACTCTCTCCACTGTTATTCAACATAGTACTGGAGGTCCTAGCCACAGCAATCAGACAAAACAAAAGACATACAAGGCATCCAGATTGGTAAAGAAGAAGTCAAATTGTCACTATTTGCAGATGACATGATACTGTACATAAAAAACCCTAAAGACTCCATTCCAAAACTACTAGAACTAATATCTGAATTCAGCAAAGTTGCAGGATACAAAATTAACACACAGAAATCTGTTGCTTTCCTATACACTAATGATGAACTAACAGAAAGAGAAATCAGAAAAACAATTCCATTCACAATTGCATCAAAAAGAATAAAATACCTAGGAATAAACCTAACGAAGGAAGTGAAAGACCTGTACTCTGAAACTACAAGACACTCCTAAGAGAAATTAAAGAGGACACTAACAAATGGAAATGCATCCCATGCTCTTGGCTAGGAAGAATAAATATTGTCAAAATGGCTATACTACCTAAAGCAATCTACAGATTCAATGCAATCCCTATCAAACTACCAACAGCTTTCTTCAATGAACTGGAACAAATAATTCTAAAATTCATATGGAACCACAAAAGACCCCGAATAGCCAAATCAATCCTGAGAAGGAGGAATGAAACAGGGGGAATTACACTCCCTGACTTCAAGCTCTACTACAAAGCCACAGTAATCAAGACAATTTGGTACTGGCACAAAAACAGACCCACAGACCAGTGGAACAGAATAGAAAATCCAAACATTAACCCAAACATATACAGTCAATTAATATTTGATAAAAGTGCCTTGGATATACAATGGGGAGATGACAGCCTCTTCAGCAGCTGGTGTTGGAAAAACTGGACAGCTACATGTAAGAGAATGAAACTGGACTACTGTCTAGCCCCATACACAAAGGTAAACTCAAGGTGGATCAAAGACTTGAATGTAAGTCATGAAACCATAAAACTCTTAGAAAAAAACATAGGCAAAAATCTCTTGGACATAAACATGAGCAACTTCTTCATGAACATATCTCCCCGGGCAAGGGAAACAAAAGCAAAAATGAACAAGTGGGACTATATCAAGCTGAAAAGCTTCTGTACAGCAAAGGACACCATCAGTAGAACAAAAAGACATCCTACAGTATGGGAGAATATATTCATAAAAAACGTATCTGATAAAGGGTTGACATCCAAAATATATAAAGAACTCATGCACCTTAACAAACAGAAAGCAAATAATCCAATTAAGAAATGGGCAGAGGACATGAATAGACACTTCTCCAAAGAAGAAATTCAGATGGCCAACAGGCACATGAAAAGATGCTCCACATCGCTAATCATCAGAGAAATGCAGATTAAAACCACAATGAGATATCACCTCACACCAGTGAGGATGGCCAACATCCAAAACACAAACAACAACAAATGTTGGCGAGGATGTGGAGAAAAGGGAACCCTCCTACACTGCTGGTGGGACTGCAAATTAGTTCAACCATTGTGGAAAGCAGTATGGAGGTTCCTCAAAAAACTCAAAATAGAAATACCATTTGACCCAGGAATTCCACTCCTAGGAATTTACCCTAAGAATGCAGCAGCCCAATTTGAAAAGGACCGATGCACCCCTATGTTTATTGCAGCACTATTTACAATAGCCAAGAAATGGAAGCAACCTAAGTGTCCATCAGTAGATGAATGGATAAAGAAGATGTGGTACATATACACATTGGAATATTATGCAGCCATAAGAAGAAAACAAATCCTACCATTTGCAACAACATGGATGGAGCTCGAGGGTATTATGCTCAGTGAAATAAGCCAAGCCGAAAAAGACAAGTATCAAATGATTTCATTCATATGTGGAGTATAAGAACAAAGAAAAAATACTGAAGGAACAAAACAGCAGCAGACTCACAGAACCCAAGAACGGACTAATAGTTACCAAAGGGAAAGGGACTGGGGAAAATGGGCGGGAAGGGAGGGATAAGAGGGAAAAAGGGGCATTACGATTAGCAGATGTAATGTTGGGGGGGCACGGGGAGGGCAGTACAACTCAGAGAAGACAAGTAGTGATTCTATAGCATCTCACTACGCTGATGGACAGTGACTGTAATGGGGTTGGTGGGGGGGACCTGATGAAGGGGTAGTTTAATAATCGTAATATTGCACGTGTAATTGTAAATTCATGATAATAAAATAAATTATATTAAAAAAAAAAACCACATCAAAATAATAATTTTCAAAAGGCAACCCAACTGCCATTAGCTAATAACACCTGCTTTCTAGGAATTGATAAAGGACATTGGTTTAAACTGTTAATGTTAAAAGTCTAATGGTACATTGCTAAAATGACTTTTCTTTTTTTAAATATAATTTTTATTAAACAGCTATAATCACTATACTGTAAAAATCCATGAAACATTTTATAAGTAGAATTTGTACTATACTACAGCAAAAGGATTAGCAAGATTATTTACATACAATACTGAAAAATTTGGCACTTAACTGAAAATAAATATACAAGATCCTTGCTTAAAAATAAATTACAAATTACAAAATCTCAGGGCATTAGTATCCTGTACTTTGCATATAACTCAATCATTATGGCACAGCTAGTGGAGAACACTAGACTCCCTGGTAATATTTACGTGAGCTTCCATATGATTGTAAAACCCCCTGAACATTGCCAAGAATAAAGTCAAATGCCATATTCCAAATTGATTCCATGGACTGCTGCATCAATCTTTTCATGTACTTTATAACGATTCAGTTTTTTTTATCATTTTCTTCTGTTCACTATACTCCTTATATGACACCACTTTAATGTAGAAAGTCACTAAAGCTTATCTGTAACAAACTTGGGATGCCTTATAAAAGAAAGAAAAAAAAGGTAAAACTGATGGCTCATTGAATAAATTCTCTTACTTTTCATCTTCTGACACTAATTTTGACAATGAGAATAGGTTGCGAACACAAAGGTATATATAGGATGTTGCTTAAGCATAGGAAAGATTTTTTAATAATTCATTGAGCAATGTTTGTTTCAGTTTTGTGGTGCCCTTAGCCTCATAAAACTTATTATCATTGTCTGTTAGTCCATATTTGCTCTCCTGGAGAGCCTAGGGAAGGACAAAACCACCATTGCTAGAAAAATGACTTTATGTGGCAAGCTTTCCAGATCCAAGTGCTATCCTCTGCCTCAAGGGATAAGTAGAGCAACAAAATTCTTGTGCTTAAATGATTCTAGACATGTTTATAGCATTATAGCATATTTTAATCCTTAATGGTTTCCCATGGGAGATGGGAGTGGGCTTAGTCTTCTGAAACTCCTTTGACCTGCATTAATGGAATGAGTTTTCTTGGTGTTTATGCTACATTGAACATATTTTTACAAGAATTTTATAAAAATCCAGTACTAACTACTTCTTTAAGCTCCTTTATTTTAGATGCAAAGAGATCAACTCAAAAATATTTTATTGAGATACATATGAACTCTAAGAAACATGCACATAGTCATTGCTTGTGCACTTCCCTTATGAATTCATGAATTAATAATGAAATGATTAGGCTCCTAGTCTGTACCAGTAACTCTTGGTCACTTTGCCAGGATAATCAATTCTAAGGGCAAGACTTCATTTTGTCAAATAAATATTTTGCATAAAATTTTAAGAAAACATATAATGAGATATTGTATAATTATCTTGATATTTTATTTATCTGAATTTTGTTTTATAAAGTAAATAAATCATTTTCTTCATAGAAGTTCTCAGAGATATAGAAGTTCCTCTTCTCTTTTCTATTTTTTTAAACTTTAGTTTTCCTGCTAGAGGCAGAGATGTTTCTGGAGGAAGGTGCTAAATCAAGCTGTTAGCTCTGCCCATTATTTTATGCACTTCAAGTTGCAACTGGAAACATCTATATAGAAATTTATATGGTAGCATTAAATAACTTCATACTTAATATGTTTCTTGAAGGATAAATGAAGTGTTCATAAACAGTTTGTATTTAATCATCACACAGAAGAACACTGAAGATACTTAAAGGGTGACACAGGGCTGAAACCTCTCTTTTCAGTACTTGTACTGAAAGTTTTTGTAATGACAAAAATGTTCCACTAAACACATGGCTTTTTATTGCCTAATTTTTCTGAAAGTTGTATTGACCAAAAGTATTTTGGCTTCTGAAACTGAACAACAAAATAATGTCCAAGTTCTTACATGTAACTGAATTGATCTACTAGTGTAATAAATGAAAAGCAAGACAAAGGACCTCTAGGAAAGCACATAAAATATAGCATTACAGAATATTAACTCCACTGAAGATAGCCAGTAGCATATGAGGAGTATTAAATTAGAGAGTATGAAGCTACAATTGTAAAACATTAATTCATTTCCTACTAAAGTTTCCCTGAGGGACAGCTCCAGGGTCTATTGGGGATTTATTTCTAAATAACATTATTTCCTCAATGACGACTTCTTGCTTAGTCCAAATTACATATGGAAGGAGAATGCTTGGAAAAGAATATTTTTGAGGAAATGGACATCTTTGCAGTCTTTGTTAAGACAACCTTCCAAACTCATACCATGATTGTTAAATGGTCTATGAATTAAAGCAATTGTAAGATACAATGTATAAGCAAATACTGAGTATATATGTATTTTTGAAATGCATGATTGAGAGTTTCTGAGTTTATGCCAGCACTTGATTAATTCTGCAAATCCATCATAAGTGTAGAAGTGAGTAGGACAAATAAAACCACTGTGAAGTCAGTAGTATAAGTAAAGCCACTTCTCCTACAGTGTACAAGAGCAATTTATGTCACCGAAACATTTTAAAAACATCATGGCCTTACTGAATTTATGAAGTCAAGGCATTTATTTTGATAGGAAAGAATATCCTCATGGGAGCCTAAAGGGATGTATTTTATCATTGTGTGTAAATGGAAATACGGATGATCTGCTGTATAGGCAGTTTCAAATGTTTTGAAATTTTAACTCAAATCCCATCCTTATTTCCAAATGCAGCCTTCTTTGTTGCTGAAATAAATAATAGGCCCTCTGAAAATATAGTAGGATGAGACCTGTTTGGAAAATGTATGTCTTGATACCTGAATTTCACTAATATCCATAGTTCAGGTCCTACTCTCAGTTCTCATTTCCATATGGCCTTTGTAAGGTCTGAAAAGCCTGAATTTAACATGTTAAATCATCATTTTTTAAAAGCATCATCCTGAATATCAATATTTGTAAATCGTCAAATTATTAACATCATATTAGTGAGAATTTAAACTAGACTTACAGACACTAAGCTATCATACTGGCAGTTTAACATTGTTAATTGTGTTTTAAATATGCCTTTATAAATAAAAAATTGTATATGGAATGATACTTTTACTTTGATATTCTAAGATACTTAAAATAAGACGTCTAGCTCTTCTGTAGTGTTAAATTTCCAGTATTTGGAATTTATCATAATTTAATCCAGACTGCAAAAGCTTTCCTTTGAATTATTCATGTAGAATAACTAAGCAAAACACAGAAAAATAGTATGAATGTTTAGTGCATAAGAGACAATGTATTACTGTGAAAATTTTAACTTAGTTTGTTGCATACAAGCAGTTTCATTATTAGTGATTATTATCTATTATCTATATCAGAACCAAATAAATTTCAAATGTGTAACATTTAGCATTTACAACATATGCAAGTAAAACCATCAACAACAGCAAATGAAACCAACAAAACAAAAAGGCTATGGTATGGGAGAATAATTGCAAATGATATATCTGATAATAGGCTAATGCCCAAAATATATGAAGAATTCATACAACTCAACACCAAAAAAACCCCAAATAATCCAACTAAAAAAATAGAGGACCTGAACAAACATTTTCTAAAGAAGAACTACAGATAACCAAGACACATGAAAAGATGCTCCACATCACTAATCATCAAGGAAATGCAAATCAAAACCACAATGAGATACCACCTCACACAAGTCAGAATGGCCACTACCCAAAAAACAAGAAATAACAAGTGTTGGTGAGGATGTGTAGAAAAGGAAACCCTCCTACACTGTTGGTGGGAATGTAAATTGGTCCAGCCACTGTGGAAGACAATATGGAGGTTCCTCAACTAAAAACAGAAATACCATACTACCCAGCAATTCCACGTCTGGGAACTTACCCAAAGAAAGTAAAATAAAAAATTTGAAACACCTATGTTTATTGCCACATTATTTGCAGTAGTCAAGGTATGGAAATAGCTGAAGTGTCCATCAGTAGATGAATTGGATAAAGAAGTTGTACATACAATGGAATACTACCCAGCCATAAAAAAAATAAGGAAATCTTGCCGTTTGGGGCAACATGGTTGGCCCTGCTAAGCAAAATAAGCCCGGAAGAGAAAGACAAATACCAGATGATTTCACTTATATGGGAAATTTAAAAAATGAAACAAATAGGCCCATAAATACTGACAACAGACTGTTACTATAGGGAGGGGTTCTTGAAATAGGTGAAGGGGATAAAGCATTCTGTTGTCAACTGTTTTTCTTGGATCTTTTCTTGTTTCCCAGGGCTGCAATTTTGCCAGGATCCATCTCCTGCTGTTCTGTTTCACTTAAATGTATCTTGGCATCATGTGCAATACATCTAAGTAAGAATTAAATCTTGTTAAGATGTAAGAGATTCAATTTGCCAGTTTGGAGTTACCCACATTTGATAGCATACTCTTAATTTAATCAACATAGGGTCCAACTGGTGATTTTACTTAAAATAAGACTTAAAATATTGATATAAATATATATATAATGAATTGAGACTCTATTATATATGTATATGTATATGTATATGTATATGTATATGTATGGAGAGAGAGATAGACAGGAAGATTGACTTTGGTATCATAGATTTTAGCTTTCTGATCACTGTGGATCTAGTGAATGAATGAGGGCCCTCTCTTAAGTATGATATCTAATTACTACCGCTAGTATAAAAATGCAATTACACTGAGTATTTTTATATACCATGCTCTGTTCTTAGTCATGAAAAATGAGTTAGTTTAATTTATACAATAACATTCTATAAAGTTGTATACAAATACACACAATAAACAACACAATGTAAATTAGGTACTATCATCATCCCCATTGCTCAAACAATAAGATTACACACAGAGAGATTGAATAACTTGTCTAGTCAATACAATTCGCGAGATGGGGCTACAAATTGAAGCCAAGCAATCTGGATTCAGGTTGTACTTTGTCTACACACTGTTGTACTTTGTGCTTAATGTTTGTTAGCACTTTATGTGGTGTCACTAATGAAACTATGTTATAAACAAGAAAACTGAAAATTAGAGAACTTTAGTAACTTCCCTAAGTAGAGCAGCTAGTAAGTGACAAAGCTGATATTTCTGCAAATGTATGAAAGGTTGCAAAAACCATCATACCTTCTACCACACCAAGACATAAATTGCCCTATAAATGCTTATTAAAGTTAGATTAAATGTTTTCTAACTAAACAACTTCTTGGACGTGAAGTTACTTTTGTGCACATTTGTCTATTCTTTGATGTTGTATTGATTTCTGATATTCCTGGAAAAATATACTTCACAATTCTAAGAAACCATTAAGATAAAATTTAATGTAAAAATGTATTCACTTTAAATCACAACATCCAGAAAAAAAAATTCCTGAAATAAAAGCATTTTTATGTATATTAATTTTGGCAATGTTTATTTTTCAGAATTTTAAAAAACCCAAAGGATTGTTTAGATTCATTTTATAGTAGGTTAAATTTTCTTACTTGCTAGTGAGATAATACATGTAAAATGAGAAACACGTTTGTTTTGATTTTGTATCACTTTGTTTTCAAAAATAAAATTTTTTTTACTATATAGCATTGCCCTTTTTATAGCAAATACTAAATAGTCTCTGAAAATATGCTTTCTTGAAAACAGGAGTACAGGCTCCTCTGAATTCCTATCACTTGTGAGATATTCAGCTTCCCATTGTATTTGCTGTAGGGTTTGACTTAAAATTGTTTGCA
The DNA here is from genome assembly GCA_032199065.1 of Smutsia gigantea. Lineage (NCBI taxonomy): Eukaryota > Metazoa > Chordata > Mammalia > Pholidota > Manidae > Smutsia > Smutsia gigantea. The sequence continues at coordinate 150,686 of JAVSCE010017247.1, read as the reverse complement.
GTGGAAATGTCTAGTTTCCAGTGACATACCTATATATATAGTGAAACTAGAATGTTTATATATACATATATATATGTGTATGTATACACACATATATACATAAACTTATAGTATATTATTGATTACTTTGCAGTTTGTCTTTAAAAATGTTACTATATTGATTTAAAAAATAAAAAATATTAACTCTAACTTTGTTACATAGCATATATCATTATAGCATATGAACTCCATATTATTATAAAAACTTCAATTAAACACAATAGGAAAAGTAATTTGGGCAATGGTGCTACTTCTAATAAAAGACACATGTGACATTGGTCAACCCAAAGCAAAATCTGATCATGTAGCCAAAATAGTGGTTATGACATAGAACATTCTGATTTACATAGCACTTCTTTTGCTGTAAATGTGCCTTCCTCTCTGCAAGATTCTGACCCCACTAGAATTTGTGTTTTCTGGATCAATTAATGGAGCACACCTTCTACCTACCTGGTGTGCTCAAGCCCGAAATATGGGGTCATCCTTAACTCTATTTCTTTTAGCCCATATCATATTAATCATCATATGTTGTTGACTCTACCTCCTTAACTCTTAATCTTCAATTTCTTCTATTTTGACATTGTTACCCTGTATAAGCTACCACTCAGCCTTTCCTGAATTCAAAAATTACCTTATTCAAAGATACTGTCCTTACCTTAGTTTTAACTTATTTCTCATGTTATTCAAATTATATATCATGTAAAAGTTTTCCCAGTTTTAATCATACTTTGACAGATCTCAACCTCAGGCCTCTTGATTCTGTGTAATTTTGTGATCTATAAAAAGGAAAACGAGCCAGGAACCTAAGCTAGGTCAGCATCCCCTCATGAGATACTGTGTGGAAAGATTTCAGAAATATCAGGGGAGATGAGAGAGGAAATAGCAACAGGAAATAAACACAAATGCCAATGTAGACGGTACATATTAAGAATAATTTCAGCTGTCTAGAAAAGAAAACTCAATTAATCATGCCTTATACCTGACATGTAATTTGATCAACTAATAAATCTGGAGGGAAGATTTTGCTGATTCTATAGCTGAACAACATCAGAGACCTGGGCCAACATCTAAAAGCACATCAGCTCAGCCTTTGTAGTTAACACTTACATAGTGCTTATTTTTGTCACATACTATTCTACTAAACATGAATACATATTTGTATACACATATGTATATACTATATATATATTTGTACTGTATGTACAGTGTATATATAGATATATACATACATACCTATTTCCCCATGATGTGCTCCAAAGAGAGAAAGATCATTACTGGAAGTCTTCTTGCATACTTCCCTTTATGCCTCATTCCCATAGATGTCCCACTCCTGCCCCTGGTTTAGGAGCTAGCACTATGTCGTATGAAATAAAGGATTTTTTAAAGCAAGAGAGAATGATGAGAATATAGATACTTTCTAATTTTACATAAACATGTAACTGCTGTTGTAATGAACTTAAATTCTCACAAAAAATTATGAGCTCCTATTTACAATTTCAAATGCATGAAATGGATGCATGAATGGGCCAGGATGACAGCAACATGCATTATGTAAAGGAAACATTTAATTTAGTGACTGAGTATATGAAATAGGATCTACAAACATGGAATTCCACAAACTTGAGAGGCAAGTCTTCTGTAGTTCTAGATTATTCTAACACTGTAACTTTGTAACATTTGTCACCTCACTTTTCCTAAATTTTCCTCAGTCCAGGAAATACTACTTAAGTTATAATTACTGTACTTTAAAACTCTAGAGTATCCCTTGTTCCTTCTGGGCAGTGAGCAAGACGATTCAAATGGTATCTTATATTTGATAGAATGCTGATGAGTATGTTCTCCTTTTCTGTTCTAGCTTTTCTTCCTGTAAAATCATTGTAACTGTTATTCCCACAATCAACAGTAACTTCCATAAAGCTTATTTCAAAGTATTTCTTAGTGTCACCAATCTTGACCTCTCAACAGCATTTGCCACACTTGTTCATTTCCTCATCTTTGAAAGACTTTCTTCACTTGATTTCCAGGATGCTTCCTTCCCTTAGTTTCCTCCTAGTCAGTGCAAATTCCTTTTTCATTTGTTATGTCGATTCATCTTCTCTGAATCCTTTAAATAGCAAATTTTTCAAATTTTCCAGTCCTTGTTTTAACTATCATGAGATCCCCAAAATATCTAAGTTTACATCTCCATTCTACATTTATTTCCTAAATCCTGACGCACAAATTTAGTTACATGCTTATCTCAATTTGGAGGTCAAAGAAATGAACAAAAACTGAAGTATTAATTTGAAGTACTCACCAAAGCTTACCTTACTATATAGTACTTTTCATCTCAAGATGCAACTGCCTAGTTGCTGAAGCCATATATCTTTATGTTATTGTTGACTCTGCATTTTTGAATCAACAATACCACATGCTATTTGTGTTCCACATACAATCCAGCCAATATTAGGGCTAACTTTAAAGTATATAATTCCATCCATTTTCATCATTGCTAGCACCCTGATCTGAACTACCATCATATTTCACTGTATTACTTTTAACAGGTCTCACTGTTTCTGCTCTTGCCCTCTATCAGCTTTTTTTAGAAACAGCAGCTATAAGATTTACTTTGAAACTAAGTCCAATAATTTTATTATTCAAAACTCTTCAGTGGGTCCCATTTCTCTTCCTCTAAATCCTACTTGATCTTGTCTACCCTTCAGTCATTCCATTTCTGCTACAGTGCCTGTGAAGTACTTGCCCAAACCAGGCAGTACTGGACTAAGATGTGGCCTTTGGTTTATCAGTTCTCTTTACCTAGAGCACTCTCCCTCCAGATATTTGCACTGCTAACTAACATCTCTCTCAAGTCTTTGCTCAAATCTCACCTCAGTGATGAAAATAACTGTTCTACTTGATACTGCAAATACTCCTACATCACTTGTCCTCAACTTTGACAGTGTTTCTTTCTGCTTAATTTTTTTCTTCTTGCATGACTCTTACCACTTTCTACATAGTGCATGGTTTACTTATATATGGTGTTTACTTCTAATAATGTGTTTTTTTTCTCTAGAACAAAAACACTGAGAATCAGTAATTTGGAGTTTAGCCCTTATAAATAATTAATTCTATGAACTTGGGAAACTTCTTTGACCTTTCTGGATATTGCTTTTCTCATTGATTAAAAGTAGGGGTTCCATTTGGTGGTCTCCAGGTCCATTCCAACTAACTTTTTTTCCTTTGGCAAAACTCAATTTTTTTTATAAATCTTAAAATTAGATTTTACCTGACAGAGAGTCTGTGAAATTGGCTTTTGGAAACAAGTGCCCAGCTGTACCATCAGTAATTAGTTGCTTCACTGAGAGTGCATTACTTTTTATAAACATTTTTCCCTTCCCCCAGAGATGATTGTATTTCTCAGGGTAAGCTGCCTTTTCAATTTAATGCATTGTAAAACCCAAGTAAGTAAAAGGGTTTTTTTTAAGTGTAATTACATACTTTACTTGGATTTACTTTACAGAATTATTGTAAAGATTTATTCTGTGTTGAATTCAGGTGGGCTACAGAATGAAATATCTCTTTACTGTATAAATAAACTACAATACATGGATGTAATTGCAAGGTACAATTATAAGTGAAATTTCTAGTCATTGAATTCATTTATCTCATTTTATGTGGAAATAACAGTTTAAAGATATTACTTTTATGAGCTAAATAAGTGGTTGAATATGATATACTTTTGTGTGGATAAACCTGTCTTCAGGTAACCTACAGGAAAATGATAAACCTTTTCTTAATCCATAGGATATTATTCTTTCTAAATTGTCAGCTCAAGGCTGAAATCTTGTTTGGAATATGAGAAATTGGTGACCATTTCTGCAGGTCTAGTGCTCACCTCAGCAGCCTTCTCAAGACCCAGGGGCAGAATCAAATTATCAAAGGTCATGAAGGGGCTGCCCCTGGCAGAGTATATAATACTGAGGCCTGTCATTGATGCAGCCACAGTTTTTGTCAGCATTATAACTACAGCCAGTAGTGCTAAGGGAATTCAAGATTGACCAGGCCATGCACCCCCACCCTCCAACCTGTAGATGCTGCCAGTTCATAAGACTCTGTGGTCTTACTAAAAGCTGACTTGTTTAAAAAAAGTCAATTCTAGTAATTTACTTAACTTTGAAAACATTGATGGCAGACAGACCCCTCTACTTCAAGTATCTTTTGAATTTGAAAGTTGTTTTCCTCTGATGAAATGCACACCCATACACACACACACGTATTTATTTTTTATAAAGTGCTTTCCATTGTAACTCAAAAGATTTATTTCTTGAACAGAATAACTTGTGTATGTGGTAATTCAAATACTGTATTTGCATTGAATTCTTCATCAATGTTTTATGACAACTAGATTTTTACTTGAAAAATCCCTATGGGTTTGAATTATGTTCTGACTCATTGCCCTTTGTAAACCCTATCCTGAACATGTTTGTTTATATGGAATTGGAACATAGCCAATTTTTGTTGGAACACAGCCAACGTAGCAGATGGAGCACAGCTGATTTTTCCTTTCGAAAAAATATAGCAGACTTGGATTGATTTATTTAAATCCTAAGTATAAAGAGGGAATAGAATATTTACATTTAAAAATACATTTGAGATTAAAGATGGTGGCATGAGAGGTGAGACAGAGGCTTCCTCCTAAAACCGCATATAATATGAAAATATGACTAATACAACTACTCTTGAAAGAGCAACGGGAAAGAGGACTGCACCAAACTGCTTGCACATGGAGACAAGAGCAGACCTGATGGAACAGGGTAAAGTAATAAAGCTGTGGCCCTGCAGGATCCAAGCGCTTCCCCCATGCCAGCTCACTGATGGGAAGAAGAGGAATGGAATAGGGAGGGAGTGGAGGTCTTGGACTGCTGAATACCTAACTCCAGTTATCTGCTCTGGGAGCACAAACCTACATTGCATGGTGCTTGCATAATACTCTCGTAATTAGGGGGTTGGAAAGCGAAGACAGGCAGAATTCCTGGAGAGACTGAGATTCCAGCTGCTTGTGGAAAGCAGGGATCCATATCCAGCTTCTCTGGGACAAAAGAAGGTGGGGCAGTCTGAGAGACGTCCTAACAAAGAAGCCCTTAGCAAGAGGGCTGCTAAAGAGGCAAGGATTGCACAGAGCTTACTGCTCAGGAAAAGGACAGGTAGACAAAATTGTCCGGGTGCACTCTGCACAGCAGCTTGGGAGCTTTCATGATCTTCAGGTGCTCCAGCTCCTTGGCTGCCTACACAGCTCCAAGAATCCCTTCAGTGCTAGGCAGCCTACTGTGCTTTCTCCTGGCGAGCCCCACCTGGCTTGAAACCAGGAAACCCTATCCTGATGTTAGGCCAGCTAGAGGGAAGATCTGTCTACAGCAACTAAAAACACAAGCTAGAGGGAAGATCTGTCTACAGCAACTAAAAACACAAAGCACAGAGGCTTATAGCTGTGTGCTCAGTCCACTGGTTCAGGCAGTTGGAGTCAGGCATAGCAGCCGGGAAGCAGGAAACAGCTCTTTCCTCCATCCAGGCACCAATACCACTCCCAGGCAACCCCAGACATTGCTTCAGGGGCTGAGCAGCTCCAGAGAGTAGAGATTCTGGGCGCCATACACAAATATGAAATGCCAAAGGAACCTGGTCCAGAGTAAAATTATTAATACAACTCCTGAGAAAGATTTAAATGATATTGACCTCATGACTCTCTCTGAAAGGGATTTCAAAATAAAAATCATTAACATACTCATGGAGGTACGGAAAGTTATTCAAGAACTCAGGAATGAATTACAGTTGGAGATTCAATCATTGAAGAACACAATGGATGGTATTAAAAGCAGAGTGGATATGGTGGAGGAGATAATAAATGAAATAGAAACTAGAGAAGAGGAATGCAAAGGAGCTGAGGCAGAGAGAGAAAAAAGGATCTCTAAGAATGAAAGAATATTGAGAGAACTGTGTGACCAATCCAAACGCAACAATATTCGCATTATAGGGGGTACCAGAAGAAGAGAGAAAAAAGGGAATAGGAAGTGTCTTTGAGGAGGTAATTGCTGAAAACTTCCCCAATCTGGGGAAGGAAATAGTCTCTCAAGCCATGGAGGTGCACAGATCTCCCAACACAAGGGACCCAAGGAAGACAACATCAACACATATAGTAATTAAAATGGCAAAGATCAAGGATAAGGGCAGACTATTAAAAGCAGCCAGAGAGAGAAATAAGATCACATACAAAGGAAAGCCCATCAGGCTATCATCAGACTTCTCAACAGAAACCTTACAGGCCAGAAGGGAGTGGCATGATATATTTAATGCAATGAAGCAGAAGGACCTTGAACCAAGATTACTTTATCTGGCAAGATTATCATTTAAATTTGAAGGAAGGATTAATCGATTCCCAGATAAGCAAAAGCTGAGAGAATTTACCTCCCACAAACCATCTCTACAGTGTATTTTGGAGGGGCTGCTGTAGAAGGAAGTGTTCCTACTGTAAAATCTCCTCCATAATACATATGAGTAAGATCATATGACTGATAGCCAAGTGATATGCTATTTTTACAGTATTACTTAAGTATTTGACTAACTGCATATGCATCTTTTCATTTTTTTTGTAACCATTCTAGAAGAGCTACTTTGGCTAGTACACTTTATAAACCACTGCCATTTATTAAAATTTGAAATGACTTTACTATAGAGCATGTGTAAAAAAAACTAGTACATTTTAAGCATCTCTCTTACCTAGGGCTATCAACATTTTTTTTTTGTATCATTAATATACAATCACATGAGCAACATTGTGGTTACTACATTCCCCCAATTATCAAGTTCCAACCACATACCCCATTACAGTCACTGTCCATCAGTGTAGTAAGATGCTTTAGAATCACTACTTGTCTTCTCTGTGCCAAACTGCATTCCCTGTGCACCCCCTCCTGCATTATGTGTGCTAATTGTTAACACCCCTTTTCCCCTTATCTGTGCCTTACCACCCATCCTCCCCAGTCCCTTTCCCTTTGGTAACTCTTTGTCCATTCTTGGGTTCTGTGAGTTTGCTGCTGTTTTCTTCCTTCAGTTTTTTCTTTGTTCTTATACTCCACAGATGAGTGAAATAATTTCACACTTATTTTTCTCTGCCTGGCTTATTTCACTGAGCATAATACCCTCTGGCTCCATCCATGTTGTTGCAAATGGTAGGATTTTTTTCTTCTTATAGCTGAATAATATTCCATTGTGTATATGTAATACATCTTCTTTATCCATTTATCTGCTGATGGACACTTAGGTTGCTTCCATATCTTGGCTATTGTAAATAGTGCTGTGATAAACATAGGAGTGCATTTGTCTTTTTGAAACTGGGATCCTGTATTCTTAGAGTAAATTCCTAGGAGTGGAATTTCTAGGTCAAATGGTATTTCTAGTTTTACTTTTTTCAGGAACCTCCATACTGCTTTCCACAATGGTTGAACTAATTTACATTCCCACCAGCCATGTAGGACAGTTCCCCTTTCTCCACATCTTCACCAACATTTGTTGTTGTTTGTCTTTTGGATGATGGCTATCCTAACTGGTATGAAGTGATATCTCATTGTGGTTTTAATTTGCATTTCTCTGATGATTAGTGATGTTGAGCATCTTTTCATGTGCCTGTTGGCCATATGAATTTCTTCTTTGGAGAAGTGTCTTTCAGATCCTCTGTCCATTTTTAATTGGATTATTTGCTTTTTGTTTGTTGAAGTGCATGAGCTCTTTATATATTTTGGATGTCAACCCCTTACCCAATATATAATTTATGAATATATTCTCCCATACTGTAGGATTCCATTTTGTTCTACTGATGGTGTCCTTTGCTGTACAGAAGCTTTTTAGTTTGATATAATCCCACTTGTTCATTTTTGCTTTTGTTTCCCTTGCCCGTGGAGATACGTTCATGAAGAAGTTGTTCTTGTTTATAATCAAGAGGGGTTTGCCTATGATTTCTTCTAATGGTTTTATGATTTATTTTATGGTTTCTTGACTTACATTCAAGTCTTTGTTCAAGTTTACTTTTGTGTATGTAGTTAGTCAGTATTCCAGTTTCATTCTCTTACATGTAGCTGTCCAGTTTTGCCAACACCAGCTGTTGAAGAGGCTGTCATTTCCCCATTGTATATCCATGGCTCCTTTATCATAAATTAATTGACCATATATGCTTGGGTTAATATGTGGACTCTCCCTTCTGTTCCAGTGGTCTATGGGTCTGTTCTAGTACTAGTACCAAATTGTTTTGATTACTGTAGCTTTATAGTAGAGCTTGAAGTTCGGAATTGAGATCCCCCCTGCTTTATTCTTCCTTTTCAGGATTGCTTTGGCTATTCAGGGTCTTCTGTGGTTCCATATGAATTTTAGAATTATTTGTTACAGTTCATTGAAGAATGCTGTTGGTATTTTGATGGGGATTGCATTGAATCTGTAGATTGCTTTAGGCAGGATAGCCATTTTGACAATATTAATTCTTCGTACCCAAGAGCATGGGATGAATTTCCATTTATTAGCATCCTCTTTAATTTCTCTTAAGAGTGTCTTAGAGTTTTCAGGGTATAGATCTTTCACTTCCTTGGTTACGTTTATTCCTAGGTAATTTATTCTTTTTGATGCAATTGTGAATGGAATTGTTTTCCTGATTTCGCTTTCTGCTAGTTCATTGTTAGTGTATAGGAATGCAACAGATTTCTGTGTATTAATTTTGTATCCTGCAACTTTGCAGAACTGAAATATTAGTTCTAGTAGTTGTGGAGTAGATTCTTTAGGATATTCTATGTGCAATATCAGTGTCATCTGAAAACACGGACAGTTTGACTACTTACTTACCAATCTGGATGCCTTTTATTTCTTTGTGTTGTCTGATTGCTGTGGCTAGGATCTCAGCTACTATGTTGAATTAAAGCGGGGATAGTGGGCATCCTTGTCTTGTTCCCAATCTTAGGTGAAAAGCTTTCAGCTTCTTGCTGTTAACTATGATGTTGGCTGTGGGTTTGTTATATATGCCTTTTATTATGTTGAGGTACTTGCCATCTTATCCATTTTGTTGAGAGTTTTTATCATGAATGGAAGTTGAATTTTGTCGAATGCTTGCTTTTTCAGCATCTATGGAAATGATCATGTGGTTTTTGTCCTTCTTTTTGTTGATATAGTGGATGATATTGATGGATTTTCGAATGTTGTGCTATCCTTGCATCCCTGGCATGAATCCCACTTGATCATGGTATATGATCCTTTGATGTATTTTTGAATTCGGTTTGCTAATATTTTGTTGAGTATTTTTGCATCTATGCTCATCAGGGATATTGGTCTGTAGTTTTCTTTTTTGGTGGTATCTTTGCCTGGTTTTGGTAGTAGACTGATGCTGGCTTCATAGAATGAGTTTTGAAGTATTCCCTATTCTTCTGTTTTTTGAAAAACTTTAAGGAAGGTCGGTAGTATGCCTTCTCTGAATGTCAAACAAAATTCTGTGGTGAATCCATCTGGTGTGGGGTTTTGTTCTTGAGTAGTTTTTTATTACAGATTCAATATCATTGCTGATGATTGGTCTGTTCAGATTTTCTGTTTCTTTCTGTGTCAGTCTTGGAAAGTTGTAGTTTCCTAGAAAGTTTTCATTTCTTCTAGGTTATCCAGTTTGTTAGCATATAGATTTTCATAGTATTCTCCAATAATTCTTTGTATTTGTGCAGTGTCCGTCGTGATTTTTCCTTTCTCATTTCTGATTCTGATTATATGTGTAGATTCTCTTATTTTCCTTATAAGTTTGGCTAGGGATTGATCTATTTTGCTTAATTTCTCCAAGAAGCAGCTCTTGGTTTCATTAATTTTTTCTATTGTTTTATTCTTCTCAATTTTATTCATTTCCTCTCTGGTCTTTATTATGTCCCTCCTTCTGCTGACATTGGGCCTCATTTGTTTTTCTTTTCCAGTTTCAGTAATTGTGAATTTAGACTATTCATTTGGGATTGTTCTTCCTTCTTTAAATAGGCAGGGATTGCAGTATGCTTTTCTCTTAGAACTGCCTTTGCTGTGTCCCACAGAACTTGGGGTGTTGTGCTGTTGTTTTCATATGTCTCCATTTATTGCTTGATCTCTGTTTTTATTTCGACATTGATCCATTGATTATTTAGGCACCTGTTGTTAAGCCTCCATGTGTTTGTGAGGCTTTTTGTTTTCTTTGTACAATTTATTTCTAGTTTTATACCTTTGTGATCTGTGGGGTTGGTTGATACCATTTCAATCCTTTTGAATTTATTGAGGCTCTTTTTGTGGCCTAGTATGTGGTCTATTCTGGAAAATGTTCCATGTGAATTTGAGAAGAATGTATGTCCTGCTGCTTTTGGATGTAGAGTTCTGTAGTTGTCTGTTAGGTCCATCTGTTCTAATGTGTTTTTCAGTGCCTCTGTGTCCTTACTAATTTTGTCTGGTTGATCTGTCCTTCAGAATGAGTGGTATGTTGAAGTCTCTTAAAATGAATTTATTGCGTTCTATTTCTTCCTTTAATTCTCTTAGTATTTGTTTCACATATGTAGGTGCTCCTGTGTTAGGTGCATAGATATTTATAATGGTTATGTCCTCTTGTTGAACAGACCCTTTTATCATTATGTAATGTTCTTCTTTGTCTCTTGTTACTTTCTTTGTTTTGAAATCTTTTTTGTCTTATACAAGTACTACAACACCTGCTTTTTTCTCCCAATTGTTTGCATGAAATATCTTATTCCATCCCTTCACCTTTAGTCTGTGTATGTCTTTGAGTTTGAAGTGAGTCTCTTGTAGGCAGCATATATATGGGTCATGCTTTTATATCCATTCTATTACTCTTTGTCTTTTGATTGGTGCATTCAGTCCATTTACATTTAGGGTGATTATCGATAGATATGTACTTATTGCCATTGCAGGCTTTGGTTTTTTGGTTACCAAAGTTTGAAGGGCAGCTTCTTTACTATCTGTCTACCTTAACTGATTTATTATGCTACTATAAACACAGTCTGATAATTCTTTATTTCTCTCCCTTCTTTTTCTTCCTACTCCACTCTTTAAATTTTAGGTGTTTTATTCTGTACTCTTTGTGTTTTCCTTGACTGATTTTATGGATAGCTCATTTTATTTTGCCTTTAGTTATTATTTTGTTGGTCTACTTTCTTTGCTGTAGTTTTATTTTCTCTGGTGACACCTATTTAGCCTTAGGTATACTTCCATCTAGAGCAGTCCCTGTAAAATACATTGTAGAGATGGTTTGTGGGAGGTAAATTCTCTCAACTTTTGCTTATCTAAGAATTATTTAATCTCTCCTTTAAATTTAAATGATAATCTTGCTGGATACAGTATTCTTTTTTCGAGGCCCTTCTGTTTCATTGCATTGAATATATCATACCATTTCCTTCTGGCCTGTAAGGTTTATGCTGAAATGTATGATGATAGCCTGATGGGTTTTCCTGTGTAGGTGATCTTTTTTCTCTCTCTGTCTCTTTTTAATACACTGTCCTTGTTTTTGATCTTTGCCATTTTAATTATTATATGTGTTGGTGTTGTCCTCCTTGTGTTCCTTCTTTTCGGAAATATGAGGACTTCCATGGTCTGAGAGGCTCTTTCCTTCCTCAGACTGAGGAAGTTTTCCTCAATTACTTCTTCAAAGACACTCTCTACCCCTTTTTTTTCTGTTCTTCATCTGGTTCCCGCTATAATGTTCCGTTTGGATTGGTCACACAGTTCCCTTAATATTCTTTCATTCCTAGAGATCCTTTTTTCTCTCTCTGCCTCAGCTTCTCTGTATTCCTGTTCTCTGATTTCTATTCCATTAACAGTTTCTTCCACCTCATCCAGTCTGCTCTTAAATCCTTCCATTGTTTGTTTCATTTCTGTTATCTCCCTTCTGTATTCATCCCTTAGCTCATGAATATATCTCTGTAGCTCCATCAGCATTCTTATGACTTTTATTTTGAATTCTTTTTCAGGGGGACTGGTTATTTCAGTCTCACCTAGCCCTCTCTCTGGTGTTTGAGGGATTTGGGACTGAACAAGGTTCTTCTGTCTTTTCATGGCTATGGGAGTGGTCGCAGGCATGCGGTGCGTGTGTCAGCTGAGAGAACAAAGTCCCTTCCTGCTTTCCATTCGGCTTGCCTGTCTCTGCTGTCTGTGCCAGTTTACTGCACACAGAGTGCAGCCTTTGGGTTAAGCCCCTAGCTGCCATGGGCGGGGCAGCCCTTGGGATTGCCTAGGGCACTGTTGGGGTTTGCACTCAAGCAGGGTGTGTTCTGCCACAAGAACAATGCCCCTTTGTGGTTCCTGTACTCTGTCCCCATCTCCACTGTCTGTGCCAGTCAACCACACACATGGACTAGCCTCTGGGTTAATCCCCTAAGATGCTGTTGGCAGAGCGACTCTCGGGATGGTCTAGGACACTGGCAGGGGTCGCAGGCAAGCAGTGCGTGTTCTGCCATGAGAACAGAGCCCCTTTGTGTTTCCCGGCCTCTGCGCCTGTCTCCACAGTCTGTGCCAGTGAACCGTGTGCAGGCACCAGCCTTTGGGACTAGGCCAGTTAGCTGCATACAGGGAGAAGCCTCTGTGTTAAGCTGTGTGGTTGCTGTAAGTGTGGCTACTCCCAGCTGTTCCACAGCAATGGCAGGTCAGCCGGTTTGCTTGCAGTGCTGGCAGTGGGGAAGGAACTGCAGGCTGCTTATCTCTGTGAGGGGGTTCAGAGCTGCATTGCCATCCAGGGTGTTAGTGCACCTGAAGTTCCTTAAAGTTCCCAGCCTGCTGGGTTGAGTGTGTGCCAGGACGATTTTGTCCACCTGTTAAACCCTTATCCCTTTAAGACTTTTAAAGCTCCTGCTTTTCTTTTGTCCAAGGGCAACCCGCTGTGGGAATCTGTCCACAGTCTTAATCTCGGATTTTGCTTTTCCTCTCCTCTAACATCCAGTGCACCATGCAGTGTGTGTCTGTGCTCCTGGGGCAGATTACTATGGCTGGTTATTTAGCAGTCCTGTATTTCCACCCCCAACCCACTCTGCTTCTTTTTCTCCCACCGGTGAGCTGGGGTTGGGGGAGTACTCAGGTCCTGCCGGGTCATGACTTTGTATCTTACCCTCTTCCGTGAGATGTTGGATTCTTGCAGATCTAGCCTGGCTCATGTACTGTATCTTTTGTACTCTTTTAGGAAAAGTTGTATTCACTGTATTTTCAAAATATATAAGGTTTTGAGAGGAGATTTCTGCCACCATACTCATGCCACCATCTTGAGAATCTCTGCTATCAACATTTTTGATTCAAGATTAATACCAACAATTGTCTTTGAATCCTGTGGTACATAGTCCTAAACAGGAAGCTGGGACTAATAAAATTTATAGAATTCAACAAGTCTTACAGCACAGCTTATAACACTGGGTTGTCTGCAAAATATTCTTAATTCTATGTTGGACTTGAGACTGAGAAAAATAAATATTAATGTAAAACACTAAAATGTAGAATGTATGAAGGGAAGCAAAAAATTCTTAATGTGCTGGCTGTGCTTCATTAACAATATAATTAATAATTGTCCCTTAATCTAATGTTTAGTTCTACTGTCTCTAAAGAAGCATATTAGAAAAAAAACAATATTCACCCAATATTAGAAGAATGAGTTTGGCAATAAGTATTAAATATCTATAACAGAACTCTGTGAATTCAATTTATGTTCAGAAATAGATGTGCAAATATTTGAATCATGAATAGTAGCATTCATATGGCCTGTAACCTCTGATTACTTCATAACTTTCATAGACATTTTGTAAAAAACCATTGAAGGCTTCTTAAAATATAAATATCAGTAATATTTATTAATTAGGTAGTTTAAAGGTTCAAGTGTCCCAAATTAAGAATACTTTGGCAAAATTATTATAGAGATCGTCATTTAATTGAGATACATAGGTAGAGTTAGCTAATTATAGCAATCCCAACTTGAAAATCATTTACATTTGTCTGTTGAAAACATGGTATGTAAAACAAAATATTCTGTCATTCCAATATAGATTTTATTTGTAATCTATTTCCATTAACTTTAATTATCTGTGCTATCAACTGTTCAGCAAATTAGTATTTTCCTTTTGTGTGCAATTATTATGAATATTGGCATTCACCATATATTACTGTAGTTATTAATGTCAATATAATACTGGCCTTACAGAATGAGTTTGGAAGTATTATCCTTCTTACTCTATTTTTTGAAAAACTTTATAAAGAATATTATTTCTTTATATATTTGGTTGGACTTGACTTTTCTTTGTGGAATGAATTTTGATTACTGTTTTAATTTCTTGTTGATTCATTCACATTTCTTATTTTCAGCTTCTTTAGAGAAAAATGGAAAAACAATATGAAGTAATAAGAATAAATAAGCCTAGATTTTTATGATTTGCCCAAACTTATAAAGTAGTATCAATATTAATTTAACATTAAGTTTTAGTGATTCACTGTTTTAGTGTCTTTCCAATATATTCAACTCAGTATTCATGGAACTAACTTCGTTTTAAATTCAGAGTTCACTGTTCTCTAATATTTATTTAAATTATATAAGTATAACAAGAGGTACTAGGTTAAAAGGTTTTGGCGACAAACACAAATGAATTTTAGAGACTCACTGATAGGAGTATATGGACAAGTTTGCCCAGTTCTCTACATTCTGTGAATATCAATGAGTATATTTTCAAAGGGAATAAAGATCATGGGTTAATCTAGATAAAAATTTAAAGGTGATTAATTAAGAAAATATATTTATTATACCCTCCCAAAATTATTCTTTTAAAAACTGCAATGAATTCACTTACACCTATTATACTAGAAATTATTTCCATCACCTGGAAGCATTGGCTCATCAACTAAAGTATCTGAAAGAAAATAAAGTCATTATGTACTTTATGTACTCATTGTGTACTTTACAAATGTTACAAAAGATGTCACATAATAATGGCACAATTGCCATTTAACAGTCATTTATTACAAGAGTGGCAAGAAAATATCAGTGAAATGCTACTTATTAATCTCTTAAAACGATGTTTTACCTAAAATACACCCTAAAATACACTGTACTGGATATATGTTTATACACAGAATGCAGTATAATGAAAATGTGCATGACAATTAAGTTCTACAGTGGTGATGCACAGGGTCTCCTTAATCTCTTCACAGCAGGAAATGTCTGCTTTATATTACTTCTGAGATTGACAAGATCCACAGAGTTAAAGCAAAGTATGATAGAAATTTCAATGCTGTAAAATTGACTGTGATCTTTTTCACCATTCAAAAGCATAACAAAACAAAACATACTCTTCTGAAGTTACTCTGTGTTGACAGCATTTGTGTTCAGCACATCATATAGGTTCGTCCTATAAGAGTCTTCAAACTCCAGGAAATTTTAAAGAACACTTAATAAGTGTTATAGTCTCAAGTGTGTTCCCCCAAAAATCCTATCTTAAAGCCCTTCCCCCAATATGACTATATTTGGAGCTAAGGCCTTCAAAGAGATAAATCAGGTTAAATGACATCACAAAGATGAAGCCCTAATCCTGCTTTGGTATTCTTACAGGAAGAGGAAGAGACACCAGGATGCATGGCATGGGCACACAGAGGAAAAGGCCTTGTGAGGATACTGCAGGGTGGCCATCTGCAAGCCAAAGGAGCGGCCTGAGGAGAAACCAAACCCACTGACACCTTGATCTTGAACTTCCAGCCTCCAAAACTGTGAGTAAATATATTTTTGTTGTTGAAGTCATCTAGTCTGTGGTATTTTGTTAGAGCAGCATTAGCAAATTGATACAGTACACTATTTTAATGAAAACAGTGTACCAAACCCAAAACTGGTAATGACAACTTAGTACAATATATCCATGTTGAGTTCCCTTTGCTGTTTCTTTTAAAGAAAGGATTATAGCTGAATATAATTAAATACTATGGTTCATACACCTTAATATTCACATACCTCTGTCTTGAACTTATTTTTGTCACATTTTATTCTTTATTTCCACAAAACAAGTTTCTCAAGTGTCTTCATGTTTATATTGGAAGTGAGAACAAATACTCTTTATAGTAAAGAATAAAATTTAACATAAGCAAATCTTTCACTGGTGGCTAGATAGGTATTGCTCTTTCTTTTCACAATTTCATTGATGAGAAATTTTGACTAGGGAGGACTTGTGGTTAACTGTGTAACAGCATGTATTACTTGCTTATTGGCCCTACTTACAAAAACTCATGAGTATTCTCAACCAGTCAATACATTCCCTGTGTGACACTCTATTTCTTCTATTTAAAAAAATATGTTGGTATTGAAATATCTTCCTATAGAGAAATAGGAGATAAAAGAAACACAGGATAAAAGCTATTGAAAATTTATAATTTCAAATTTACCTAAAGCTTGAATTTGGATTAAGGAATGCAGTTTTGTTTGGAATAGTGTTTTCCTTAGTTTAGGGCCCTACATTTAATTCTGTGATGGTCTTCATTTGTTAGTACTAACATGAAATACCTAGGAAGTTGTATGAACACAGAGTTTGGACCAACTGTACAAGCAGATTTACAGAGTAATTTATGAAACATGTGATAGGGTTATAGAACCAGTAAAAAGTTATAAGATCTCCTGCCAGGGTGAGAGAATCGATGAGAAGAAAGGAAAAAGAAGCAAAGAAATACTAGATTAGAGTTATGTGACATACTTTTAAAATCACCAGTTTTATGATATTCTGCTGGTAGGGAGAAAATTAAATTAGGTTCAAATATAAGCGTAACATAGTTTAGATTAAAAATTGTCATTCTTCTTGCTAGGCCAGCTTATATAATTTGTTTATAGCAAACACAATTTTTTAATTCTATGATGATCTATGAGAAGCCTTTTACTTTTTCTGTTACCAATGCTGAAGTCTTCAGTTCTGACAAGAGAATCTAAGCTTGAATGAGGATTTTATACTCCTTTTCTAGGCAAGTTTTCTATGTAATCGACAAATGTATTGATTAGTTTTCCTCCTAATTTGGGGGATTCCAGGTGTGAAACTGCTTTTACACTTTTCTTTATTTCAATTTTGTCTACTACCTAAGATAAGAAAAGAATAAGGGAAATAATTGAGAAATGTAGAAACATGTCTACATAATTCCCAAGCTGTCAGTGGAAGACTAAAACATTAGTAATGTGCATCTGTAATATCTCTTCACATTCGTTTGTAAAGTAAAGGGTTGGGCAAATCAGATCACTTGAAATCACGCAGATAGAATACCTAAGTAAGATTGCCTTCCATTGGCTGACTAACAACTAAATGGAGGGATCTTCTCACTCCAGCACTTAACTCCTGAAAGGAACTTAAAAGCATTTAGCCTAATCCATTCAATTTTCAGGTACAGAATACATCTGAAAATACAAAATTATTTCTATAGGTCACCTAAGTATTGATAGCTAGCCAGATGAGAACTCCATTATGAAGTGATACCATATCTATATTTAAATAAATAGATGTAAATATGTAGATGTATTTATGAAATTTATAAAATGAGTGCCTTATAAATATAATTTGAAAACATTAATTTATTTGAAAAAATTACTGTGGTATTTCACATATTTTAAATTCACTTGAAACAACAGATAGATCTATATTTTTAATACTCCCAGAATTTTATTGTCTTGACCTGTTATACTTGTTAAAGTCCTTTAAAATATATGTGTAATTTTACACTTAGAATTTCAGTGGAGTTAGTATAGAACAATTAATGTCATTATGGAAAAATGAAATCATAATATTGCAAGAGCATCTTCAAAACTAGAATGATGGACTCTGTTTCTTTCCTTTTTAACCCAAATACATTTGCAAAACTGTAGAAAACAATAATACAACAGGAAAAAATTCCGGACATCATTTAAAAAATATTTCAGGAACATCAGTAAATTATACAAAGGAATTAAAATGTATGTGTTCAGAGCTATTAGCATCGCTACTGCTACTTAACACTGACACTGACCCTTTGAAATCTGATAATCAGGCTTTCTTTGGAAGCAGTGCAGTTGAATTAATGTTAGTGTTAGAGTCTTAAATTCTGCATTTTCTCATTTTATGCTGAATTTTTTTCTTCCCTATTAGTGTACTTAATGCAATTATAAAACTTTAAATTGTTTAAAAAATGGAGAATTTCTCAAAGGTATTTTGAATTTCTTTGTGAAGTTTAAATCAGCCATCCATAAAGTAGAAGCTTTTACTGTTTCTGTAGGATTATTTGGTATATTAGCCTTAATTTTTCAAAAAGTAAATGTTGTATGAGAAAACTCTGTGATAATGTATTATAAAACTTTAAAGACCTACGTAAAGGTGCAAAATACTTTATCTTGGAAAGCTGGTAACATAATCAATGAGTGGTTTTCTTGTTTCTCATTTCCTTCCTCGGCACTAAGGAGTGCATGTACTACTGTTCACTGAAGCCTGGTTTCTACAGGTCTCTGAGCTCAGATGTCAATTTTATTAATGTGAATTCTGTTAACTTTGCTTAAACATGTTTTCAGTTGCCCATCATTTAAAACTCTGAATGTACAAGCCTTTATATACACAGACACAAGTGAACATTGTGCACTTACTATGATAACCAACAACTACATGATAAGAAGTCAATAAATAAACACATCCTCAAACAAAGTTTGTTCACAATTACAGAAACGCCTCATGCCTTAAAAGGTCAAAAACTGATATTTGATAGACGTAGAGAGTCAGTGTGGAGTATGGTGAGAATTTTCCAGAGGAAAAACATTGCCTTTATCCACCCCTCCTCCTCCAGAAAAGATCTAGGGAATGAATACAAGTTTTTCAGTTAAGTCACTTGTAACACAAACTGGGAATGGAGCCAAATTGTGAATTACAAATAGGTCTGTGCTTTTTATTCAACACTTGTAGTATTTCTTTAACTTTTCAACCTTTTCTTTATAAAACCAGCATAATGTATTAAAACAGAATTATGTTTAGGAGATAGATGATCTCTTACTCAGATCTATTCACTTACACCTGAAATGAGGTTAGAATACAATGGTTAACAAAATCAGCAAATAATCCATTGGAGACTGATTTTTCTGACAGGGTTTCAGGATCTTGAATGCATAAAGTTAACATCAAGGGAACTGGTTGCAAAAATATGCTAGTAATTCAGGTTTTTTTCCTATTTGCTATGATCTAGGTTTCACATATTCTTCTCTTAACTCCTCATGTATCAGTAAATAGCAGTGTAATTACTTGGAAGAAAAACAGGATTTTTTTCTTTGCAAATAAAGATGTTTTTCCCAAATAAAGTACATGGATAATGGACATGTTTGAAATGACTCTCAAGCATTTAGTTTAAAATATCCTATTACTAAATTTTCTATTTTTATTTAAGTATCAGAGTACTAACACAGATAATTACTGTTCATTCTCTAGACTTCCATGTTCATAGGAATTAAGTGCCATTTTAGCAGAGGCAGGAAGAAGACAGAATTAGTGAAATGAGAAAAATTACACATTTTCAGAACTCAAAATTTGTGAAGCCACAATCAATAATGTGGCTAATAGTCTCTGAACTGATCAGTACTATTTAACTCTAGAAATGTAAACCCAAAATGTAAGTAAAAGAGCATTAGTTTGAGTCATACAGTGTTCTGCAAGTGTCAGTCATTAACTTTAATTCCATGTGCCTTTGAGAACTATAATCTAAATATCAGAAGTATGAGGCTAAGTCACGTTCCTGACATTACAGTCGGCAAATCCCTATGAAACTTGTACTTCGAGGTGCCTAACAACAGCACTTTAGCAGTTCCTTGCCTTGTGGGTTATCAATAAATATTTTATATATTTTCAGTAGGTTCTAAAAATAAATCATGCAAAGTACAAAGACAGTTAAAGTTCTCCAAACCTGTACAATATTATATTAAACAGAATTGAAGAGCTTTCTGCGAAGGATTTTCACTGTAAAAGTTTCACAGTGAAAGTTTCATTCTCAGCAGCACTGCCTCCAGTGCCTGTTCCTCATCTCCACAGTATGGTTTAAAATTCATTTGTCTTCTCTATTTCTGTCCCTTTAGCTTTTATTTTCCTTTTCCCTCTCCCTCTCTCTCTCCAGCTATAAAAGTGGCAGTTTTTCTTTCATTGATTAAGAACTTTGAAAAACATTTTAGCTTGCCATTTTCAATAACCAGACTGGGAGAAAGTGAAGTGCACAGAGATCAATGTCCTTGGGAAGATTAGAGTCAGTTGCACATGCTCCATCATCACTTCAGTTCGGGCTACTTTGAGTGGAGCTTTGTGCATCATTGCATGGCACCATATGGATGCTGATGCAACAGAGAACCATGTAATCCTTTTTCTTGCTCTAAGAGTCTGCTTCTTGCCCCTGTTATGAGAACTAAGGCAGAATACTTGGCTGTGTCATCACTCTTAAGGTACTGAAAGTCTTCGGGTCAATTTGGCCTCCAAATAGCATCACTTTAGTAATTTATATATTTATTCCAGTGTAATATTTGAATCATCCAAGTTCATTTAAAATAAAAAATTCTCCTTTTCCCAATTCTGGTCTGCTTTAGGCTGGTTGCCTATAGTGGGAAAGGAAGGAATCATCATTTTTTTTCTTTCTTTCTGCCTGAATCACCTATATTACCCCAGTTTGCTAATTCTAGGTTCATAGAAGTGGAAGATGGAGGAGGTAACTGGCAAGAAGCAAAACAGACCTTCCTTGACTGGTCTGATGAGCAAGCAGCTCTAGGCCCTTTGAGCTTGGCAGGTGTGTAAATCAAACATACTCTTATGGAGTGCTTCAGTGGTGTCTTAGGTAGGATCCCCAGGCAAAAGACTCGCATGAAAATTCACACATAATAAATTTGTTGGAGAGCATTTCAGAAATGCTCCATAGAAAAGTAAAGGAAGCAGGATTAGGCGTACAGAGAGGTTGGGATGTGCTGCGGTAGCAACAGAGACCTGAGCTGATCTAGCGAGCTGGCTAGATTTCTGCAACCTCACATTTTCTATTATCTGACCGATAAGAAACATGTTTTTCTTTCATTGACTGAGCCAGCCTATTACTCGACTGACTCAGATCTCTTTGGTTAGATTATTATCGTTTACATTTGTCAACGAGGGGCGAACACTCCTTGACTGTGTTGCCCAAATTCCAGGGGAAGCGTGAAGTCCCTTTCACCAGGACTGAAGTGGATGGGAGAGGTCGGGGTGGGGCTAGGTAGGACTGTAAACACACTTACCACTGTCTTTATGGGAGTGCAGCTAATATCCAATGGCCTCTTGGCCTTTCCTGGCTTGTCCACTCACTTGATGAGACAAAGATTTCTTAAGTTCTTGGCAACTTCCTTTGCAGTTTTTGCTTTGGTTGACTAATACATCTTTTTGGAATGCCAAAGTGTTATTTGGAGCTTTAGATATACTAACCCAAAAAGAGAGAGAGAGAGATTTTAAAGTCATGTTATGTGTCTTGTGAGAATCTTGAGTAATTTAGAGTTTCATCATGGCTAATATCATATTTGGTATAAGCATGGTCTCCTTAGTACATTGGAATATATCAATGATACTAGTACTAGGGACAGTTTTATAAAGTAATTTTATAAGTCCTATAAACATTGTAATGAGTAGCCAAGCACCCCAACTTTCTCTTAACTTTTTGCCAGTGGGAGATTTATGCTAAATCTTTGTGGGGTTTATTATTGGTAATGTTATTTAAATTCTTAGTACTGATAACAAATTGGTAACAAGCTTTATCAATTTTCTTTTACTTATGAGCTGCATGATTTCAGGGCCTTTCAAGTTTACACACTCATTAATCAGTCTGTCAACAATGTCATGGTTTTAGTGGCATATTCATTATTTTCATTTTATCTCACCAGTGTCAGTATATAATAAATATTTTATCCAGCAATTGTTTTTGGCAGCAGGCTCTGCCCATCCAAATACTTATACAGTCATACTTTGGAAAACAAATAATAGGATTAGAAATATGAGTGCTTCCTTTATTTAAATGCCTGCTCACCAGGAAGTCTGTTGATCTTTAACATGGTACCTGAGTGGATGTAATCATGAAAGTGAGTGCTCTGTGTAAATGACATGTATGTATTATCTTACCAGATCTAGTTTTATAGGAAATATGTAAAGTGACATTTTAGTTTAAAAATCCATCCTTCTCTCAGGGACAATATATGTTGAAACAGAAGAAGGGAAACATATCTTTAAAACTAGAAAACAAAGAATTGGACCCTAGATATTTGTAGTTATCTGATATACAAATGCCCTAAGCCATGTCTTGAATAGACAACCAGCCTCTCCTTTATATTTGATTCATTTGGGTGATGAAAAAGATTATTTCAAATGTACTAAGAAGAACAAAGTAGGTTATATTCATTCTATTTACCCTAATTGAATTAAGAGAAAATTGTATGAATTAACCAACTCATACTTACAAATTATTTATCTGTAAATTAAAGACAGTTTTTGAACATTGGTGCTACCCTACAGTGAATATTTTCTGAGTGAGAGGGAACAGGATCTATTGACACGTTGGCAGGATGAAGGACAATGAAAGGGGACAATACCAAAGGAAATTTACATACTACAAAGCACCATCTACTGCAGCCTAGTTAATAGTTGCTAGTACCTTTTTAGTTTTTTATTAAAAATGACTGCAAAGGTCATTAAATGATAAATGTGGACTTTGGGAGAGGAGTTGAAAACCATTTCAAGTCCTTTGGTATTTTTTCATTTCAAGAACAAAAACAAACAAGCAAACACTTTTGTATAAACATTGATTTCATATATAATTCAGAGACCCAAGACATAGCTAGTAGGAGGATTGAGCATAGCTATTTATCAAGCGTCTAATATGTGCCAGCTCTGAGCTGGATGCTCAGGCTTAAGGCTCTTAATAAACCCAGTGCTATGCACTTTTCCAATAGCAAAATGTCAAGCGAACTAAAAGATTTTTCTCTTAAATGTAATTGTTTGATCATAACATGAGTCTATAACATGGGACTCAATTGTCCCTGATAGAGTTTCCATGGTCCTGCCTCACTCTGAGAGCACAGCTCTGGATGCTTTTACAGGATTTGTGTTGTTTTCTCTGAGGACCAAGCAGCTACAATTTGTCACGAATAGACCTCTTATTGTCCAGCTTCTGGTATTTCTTTCAATGAAGAGTAAGGAGAGGTTTCCATGATTTACTCTTTTTACTTATGCTTAAAAAGTGTTTGTCATAAACATAGATTTAATTCTCCAAATGTTTGGTGTAGAGTCCTTAAGTTTCTAGTCTGTCACCATTTTTTTTTGATTAACAGTCTCAAAAATTTTGGGGAAAGTGGAACTATTTGCGTCTGTCTTTGGCCATTTTTGTCTCACTGTTTTGAAGTTTGATATTTGCTAGTCAGCTGCACTCTAATAAATAAGGCTTACTATTTCTTTATTAAAATCTACAATGATACTATAGAGCATTCAAGGAAAACTTTTTACTGCTATTAGAATATCCATTTCCTATTCTATTACTAATGACTCTACAGTAATTCTTGGAAAATACAGCCTGATTTTTTAAAAATCTATTATTAAAATAACCACCATTAACATCTGAGCATATTTGTATCCAGACCTGGGCAAGTATATGTTTACATTGGGGAAAGGGATGGAAGAGGAAGATGGATGAGGGGTGGGTGTGTAAAAGATATGTGAGTACATGAAAGCAATCAGTGTACTTTATCATTTTCTCGCTTATTGTATTTCAAGCAGTTTTTCCTTCCCTAAATCGAAGGTGACATGGAGCACAGTCAGAACTGGCTCATGACCAACATGTGGGATAAATGTGCATACAGACTGTGTCGTCATCCACCGAGATTTTGGGGGTATCATATTGCCTTAGCATGGAACATAACCAATTGGAATACGACCAATACAATGATGTATGATATTAATAGCTCCTTAAAATTTTTGTTTTCATTTCTGAGAAGAACTTATTGTGGCAAATGATTTCATAGATATGCAAATGAGTTGCATTCTCTTACATGTTGTAAAACCCAGCAATAGTTTGTATCTTATACTATCTTTGTCAAATTTGGGTAATCATAGTTATTAAGACAGCCTCATAAAATAAATTAAATTCCTGAACTTTTATAACTGTGGACTATTTTGCTTAAGAGAATTATCGGTAAATATTACATTTGAAACAATTTACTACTAAAAATTAGGCACTTTTGGAAGTTGTTTTGTAACATTTCTTTCTTTTTCTTTCATGACCTTGACACTTTTGAATAGTACTTTCTAGTGGTTTTGTAAAATGGCCTTCAGCTTGGATTTGTCTGATGTTTTCTTGTGTTTAGATTGTGGTTATGCATTTTGCAAGGATGAAACAAAGGTGATATTTTGCTATTATTAATGCATTCTGTCAATAGATAAATGATGTCAACTTGTCTCTATTAGTGTTGCCGACTTTGATCACTTGGTTAAAGTAGTATTAGTTACATTTTTCCAATATAGAATTATTATTTTCCCTTTGTATATTTCAGGAAGATTCCTTATGGCTATGTAAATATCCTATTTCTCATCATATTTTTATTTTAGCCTCTATCAATGAATATCACTTATAAAGTTATTACTGTTATTTTTTATATTCTTTATTCTACATTTTAAAATTGGAATTCTGAAAGAGTTGTACCTTCTTCCCCTTTTACATATTTACTCAATTATTTATTTATATCAGAATATACTTGCAAATAATTATTTGTTCTATAGAATATATGCACTTCCATCATTATTCAATTTACTGATCAAATTTCCAAGCTTTCGCCACAGTAACATCTTTATAATTGTTTCCTGTGTCTTTTTTACATACGTCCATTAATTTTCTTAACTACTTCTTACAAGATTCTTAAATTTTCCCTGTGTTAAATCTCAATAAAGCATTTCTCCAAAGATCTAAGATTCTTATTAGAGAATGGAATTTTAAAAATCAAGATCTGAACACTAGGTGTGTCCATTGTCTTTACTTCTAGGATGTCCAGATAGAGCTAAGAAATACATATATGTATATATATACATATATATACACACACACATACACACAAACTTACCCACATAAATATTGTTATTTCTGCAGCTATTTTTGTTTTGTTACAGATTTTTACCTTAATTTCTTTGTGGCCAGAGAGCATTCTTGGTATATTTTAAAGGTTGTTTTTTAGAACTGCTTTATGACCCAGAATATGGTCTATTCATTCTGGAATATAGTTTCAAAAAAGAGATTGGTATCCTGAAGTAAGGTATTTCTACTCTCTGTCCTTTATTTTATTTACCTGTGAAGAGTAGTGAGTTTTATTCCTGTTCTGGTGTTTAATATTTGTGTAAACCATGGTAATTTATATAACTTTTCACAGAAGTTTCTTTCTGCATCTTAGAATAATGATAACAATAAAAATATTTCAGAAGTGTGAGGATGACCAGTTATATCTGAAGGCTACTTATATTTGATGACAACCTCTGCTTAAGAATATAAGGACTATAGTGATAGTGATATGAGAAGCAAAGGTGATATGAGAGAATTAATGAGTTTTGCTTATATCAATAATTTGATGAAGAAGTAAATAAAAGATAAAGAAAATACAATTATCTTCCAAGAGTGCATTCACGACTGATTGTAGGAAGAGGTGAAAGTCTCTATTTACATGGTATCAAAATATAAACTAAGGACAGTTGAAGAATCCAAACCCAATCTGACAAAAAAAGGGATTGGGGAGCACACGAAGAAAGGAGTAAGGTTAAAGATAAGGATAAGGATTGGCCTGTGTGGTCATGGTGGTGGAAGAGGAGGCAAGGAAGGCATGGGGATAACCAAATAGGCATTGGTTAGGAATCTTGTAGTAGATGTTACAGCACTCTGGAGCAACTACAGTAAAAGCTTGCTGCCTGCTGACCTGCTGCTCTGCTCTTAACAGTGAATAATTTTTCAAAGTTAGCTGTGGATAAAAAAAGAAAAAGAGAAATGGACAATTGTACAAGAAATTCTAGACTGTATCACAATAAAGAAAAAGAAAAGATATTTGATAGAATTAGATCAAAGTTACTAGGTACAATTAAATAAAAATATGCCATAGGTCCATCCTAGTGCAGTAACATAAAAAGCACCATAGTGGAAATAGCAGAAAAATGAGAGGAATAAGGATTTTAAATGTACAAATAATATGTAACTGATGTGGGGAAAAGTGTGAACAAAATACACTTTGCTTTTAAAAGTAGCCAGATAAATAATTATTGGTAATTAGATGTGTGACATTTACACATAATTAGTATTCATCTTACAAGACAAAAAAACATGCAAAGAGGTGATAGAATTCAAAGAAAAGTATTCAGAGCAAAACAAAAAATTAATGAAGGTTAATTTTCTTATCTGAATTTTATTTTGTAAATTTCAAAATGGAGATATTATAACCCACCCAACTTACCTCAAAAAATATTGCATATTTTCAGTAAGGTTAAGTTTTTAAAATTTCATTATAAAACATAGAGGATTATATAAATTCCAGTCATTATTTTACATAGAGGGTATAAACAGAAAGTAAAAAAATAGCTGTATGTAGTTTCCACCAATAGAATATACCATCCATTGATGGAGTTCTTTTCACTGACCCTAGAAAGCTATAGGACATATTCATCAGTAAGAAATTTACATAATCAGAAATGGGGACACTTTTTTATGAACATGTTGAAAACAAGCACCAGGATAAAAGAGAGGTGGCATGTGTAATATTTAACTTAAATTTCTGTTAAATTCAAAACAAAATTGCGACCACAGAAAAGGAAAAACAGTAAAATGATTCCTGATTAAGAAACGAATGTTCAATTAATAGCACTGCTTTGTAACCATAGAGCTGAATAGGTTGGGGGCAATTTGTATCAGCTCATCAGCATTACTTATAGATAATGGTGAGATACATAAGTTGGTCCTGGTCTCAGTAAGACCCCAAGAGGATTGATTCTATAGTGAGAATAGTAACATAGCAAGAATATGTCTACATGACCAGCAGGGTACAAAAAACCATGTTGAATATCCCATCTTGGGCTCCCTGGTTTCATGTTGTACATGCACCTTGAAATAAAGTGATACATAGATGATAGATGATAGATAGATAGATAGGTATAGAATTAGAAGCATCTTGTGCAGCTCTACAGGGGGCGGGGCAACTAGGGCTGGCCCCAGCCTCCCTGTACCCCATGCTGTGAGGCAGCTTAGCAGTGATGCATGTCCTTACTTTAATGCTGTTGCTGTATTATATCCTTTTCCTCTAAAACATCATCCGTTTTTAGGCATTGCCCTTTGGAATCCTGTGAGTCCTCTTCAGCAGTAGGACCCTGTCTAACTGTTACAGTTAGCATGCATTCTTATAATACTTACCATGTTACATCACAATTATTTTTGTCTGTCATGTTATAATGTGAATTTTTTAGAACAAAGCCTAATTCTTTTGTGTGTTCTTAGATTACTTAATATAGTGGCAGGAGTCCAATTCTTGAAACATGTATGACATTGGTATATGCAAAAAATACTTTAAAAATTCCTCTAAATTAAATTAATTTTTTTTTCCTGAGCTCTCATCATGCTAGATTGCTAGGAAATGTGCTTTAAATCTTACGGGAACTCCCTCTTCACTTAACTCCTACCAAATGTCCTGTAAATATCTGCAGAGCAAGACAAAACCAAAGATGGAAGCATCAAACTTTGGTCCACATTAGTCACCACTGAGGTACAGGAGGTTCTGGAACACATGATTCTTTGAACAGTGCTGATTCTTCTGTGCTATGCCTGGAACTGAAACTGGGAAATGGTGCTTAGGATACAGCCTCTTAGCCTTACCATAGAGCCATTCATCTATGCAGAATGCCTTGCCAAATCATCTATACAGAGCATTGCAGTAAATGGAGTTGTGTGATCCCAATTGCTACGAGATGTGTGGACCACTTTCTTCTTCTTGGTAAGGGGATATCTCTTTTCCATATTACTGCTTCTTCCCTCAATGCTCCTTCTTAATAGTGCACTCCTAGAGTTCAGGGTTAAGGATAACAGGAACTTGGAAGGATATTGTCCTTGTACTTTCTGCCCTGCTAGTTAACCTCCCTTTAGGTTAAAAGGGAATAAAGTCTCGCTACCTGCTTGAAATGGAGTGGAGACATGGAAGGAAAATACATTCATAAATATAAATTACTGGTAGCATCTCAGTAAAGTCATTCTCAGTTGTGTATTTGTATATGTTGAATCAAGGTTTGTGGAATTAATAAGAAAGAAATTAGGCTAAAAACAAGTAAGTTTTAATATCATTTATTTACCTTATTGAGATGTCACTCACCATACAATTCCACCACTTAAAGTGTACAATTCAATGTTTTTTTAACATATTTCTAAGATATGTGCAACTATTACCACAGTCAATTTTAGAACACTTTTATCACCTCAAAAAAGAATTCTGTACTGTTTGGCTGTCACCCCATATACTTCATCCCCAGCACTAAGCAGCTACTAACCTACTTTCTATCTCTACAGGTATCCTTATTTTCAATGTTCAATATAAATTGAATGAGGTCCTTTGCAACCAACTTCTTTCAGTTAGCAAAATATTTTCAAGGTCCCTCCATGTTGTAGCATGTATCAGTACTTCATCCCTTTTTACAATAGAATAATGTTCCATTATATGGCTATACCACATTTTGTTCATCTATTTGCTGGTTGATGGGCATTTGGGTATTTTCCATCTTTTGACTATGACTGTTATTAATAATGCTGCTAAAACATTTGTATTTCAGTTTTTGTGTGGGTATGTTTTCATCTTTCTTGGGCATAGACCTAGGAGTGGAATTACTGGGTCACATGGTAATTTTATGTTTAATCTGTTGAGAAACTGCCAGATCATTTCCCAAAATATCTATACTATTTTACATTCTCACCATCAGTGTAGGAGGCTTCTGGTTAGTACATATTCTCACCACTTGTTATTATCTGAATTTTTTATTCTAGCCATCCCAGTAGGTGTGAAGTGGCCTCTTACTGTTGTTTGATTTGTGTTTCCCTGATAACTAGTGATGTTGATCATCTTGTGGTTTGGGTTTGCATTTCCCTACTGACTAATGATGTTAAGCATCTTGTGCTTAGTGCCCATTTGTATATCTTCCTTGGAGAAATATCTATTCAAATCTTTGGTGCATTTTTAAATTGTTACTTTACCTTTTTGAACTATAAGAGTTCTTTATTTGTAAATTACAGATCTGATAAAAGACATAACTTAATTCCTTTTTTATTTTGGTGTTACCTAAGGAGAACAACTAATAGTGGTTTTAGGAGCTTCATAGTTCCAAGTTCTCAATATTTTGTTAGTTTTGTAAAACCTTGGTAGGTCTCCCACAATCACTAGTGTACAAAACTAAGAGACTTGGACTTTATCAGGACAACAGCAGCAAAGGGTGGGGTTAGAGTCCAGCAGGCCTCTCCACAGCAAAGACTGAGTGTTCTAAGTGGGGAAAGACAGCAGAAATAAAGTGCTAAGAGGTCAAATCCTTGGGACTGGTGAAGAAAAGAAAATAAGCAAGGAGGCCTAGGCTAGACTGTGAAACTCTGCAGTTTTGACCTGAAGTCTCTTCTTCCCTCCCATTACTCCTGCACTTCTTGCTTCAGTGCAGCTAATCATGTGTATTACTGAACTCAAATCCCATGTGATATGCTGTTTTGTAGAAATCATTAGTTAATTAAAATAGATTTTCAGACCTATCACAATTCCTTTAGACATTATTTTATTCCTATTGAGAATAAACATGCCATCATTTTAGTCTATTTGAAGGAAATAACACAGATTTTCTCATTAGCACTATTCTGTTTTCTCCTGACAGCGTCCAAAATAAATTAAATCCATGTGCTGATCTGCAGCTCACATCAAACTCCTTACTTCGCAGGATTTAAATAACTTCAGATGTGTCCTTAGGTTTTACCCCAATTGAATTAATAGCTGGGTTCCTACCACATAATTTCTTGAAAGGCAGAACAACCTTTTATCAACCCTCCTCATTTTCCATAGAAAATATCACAGACAAACCCAAGCAAGAACCTGCACTTTTTTCTTTTCATCTTTTCACATTCTTCCCCTTTCCCCTATCCCTTCCACTCCCTTTTCCCTACCTGTGATATCTGTATTGGGTTTTCTTTTATTTTCTTAGATGTCTATCACAGTATTATAGACATTTTTTATCTGTTTATTTTGGAGATGTACCTATTACCCATCTTCTGTTTTCCTTAAAGCATTATACTCAGTGTTTATTCTTTCTTCTGACCTAACCCCATTCTCCCTTGTATTCCCTTATTAGTAAGAGCTAGGGAGGTACATTCCCACTCAAATTTCAGTTTCTTCTCAGATTGGTCTTCAGCGTTTTCCAGAAAATATTGTTGTGTCAGTTTTAGGATTCTCTACCTCTGTGCCATAGCAATTTCCATTGTCTTTCACTGGCTCCTTCCTTCACTGTTACAGATTGTGGATTCCACTGCTGCTTGTTGTGTGTCTCCACCTTAATACTAGGCTTCATGGGGACTTCTTGTCACCTAAATCTTGGTTTTGTAATATTTATATTTTATCTTGAATGCACACATGAGGTGTTCAGATAAGAGGAAGATTTCTTGTTAATTTCTTTACAGAAAATTAAAAATGTGTAGCCCTCCTCCCTTACTTGAGGAGACATAAGAGAGCCAATGGAATTTGTTCCTACATGATTTGCTGCATAATCTATTGGAATGTGACAAGGAAAAATTGTTTTTCTCTCCTTAAAGGGGAAGTGACAGCTGGCCCCCTCTCATCCTGAAAGGGTCCCCTTCTTATTCCATCCATTGTTATATAGATAAAAATCTCTCTAGGAGCTAGATAGCCTCATGTGTCTTGGCTTTAATGATCATCTTCAAGTTCTAGTATTTCAACACTTTTGAAACATAAATACTGAGAAAAATAGTTTTATAGTCTTCCTGGCACCTGGGTACACAATCCAGTCTGTCATCATTTGGCCGTCTTTAACCAGAGCAATTAACTAGGTAAATGGATATAAATCTAATTCTCAAGGCATTTGAAGAATAAAATGCCTCTAGGGGAAGTAAAGGCAAACATTCCCTATTTTTATATCTTACATATTTGTCTGTCTGAGGAGACTAGGACTTTTTATAAGAGCACAGAGAAATCCAGGGAAGTTTATTTCCACACAATAATCAATATATATTTTTTAATCTATATAGAAGAATAAGAATAGATTGTTTTGCAGTAAGTTAACTTAGCAGCCCTGTGTTGCTCAAAGCCTTCACATTCTCCAGAAAGTCCAGTCTTTTTGACCCTCAGACTTTCCTAGTTCAGCTTCCAAGTCTCCTGATGACAGAGCTTCACTGTAACAGCTATTCTGAAGGAGATACTGACAGTGAACATAAAGCAGTCCTTCTCCCACTGGTCTGTCTGTTCAGCAAGGGGTCTTCCTTTCTAAAAAATTTGAGTATCTTATCTTTACTGCTTCCACAGCTCCCTGATACATTCAGTTATATGTTTTAATAAATTTTTTTAGTAATTTGCCTTTTCTAATTGTAGCCAGTGACAATGTTAACTTTCACCCATTTCATCCTGTCCTGAACCAAAAATCTTAATCAGTTTCTCCGTGACTTAAAGTTACTCCAGAGAAGTAACTATTTACTATCAGAAATAGTTTTACTCTTCAGGAATTCATGTTCTTGACCAAAAATTGGATTCTGGTAAAAGGCAAGAACACTTCCAATGAAATAAATTTAAAATAGGATTGAGAGGTATGCTAAGTGAAATCGGACAGAGAAACCCAAATACCATATGACCTCTTGGACTAAAAGTAAACTAAACTAAGCTCATAGATACAGAGAACAGATTGGTGGTTGCCAGAGGCAGGGGGGTGGGAATGGAGGTGGGAGAAATGGGTGAAGTATGTCAAAAGGTAAAAAGAAAAAAATAATGCCGAAAAAAAAGCATGTGACAATAAAAGAAAAAATTACTTAAAATTACATATGCATATATTTTTACATAGATGCATATATACTGTCAATATAGATTATGTATGTCATGGATGCATATATATGTGTGTGTGTGTGTGTATATATATATATATATATATATATACTCATTATAGATTATGCATGTTATAAAACATACCCAAACATTGAAAAATTTTTAAATATACTAACTGAAGAAATTTAAGGATACAGGGAGTGTATTGATAGAGTTCAGGAGTGTTATCCTTGATTTTAGAAGACCAAGTGAAAAAATTAGAATAGTCTAAGCCAAGGGTTGAAAATTTTTTATGTTCAAGGACCAGATAATATTTTGCAGACCACATAAAGTATTTTTTTCTTAGGAAAGTAAAACAAAACAAAACAGAACTCACAAAGAGAATGAGAAAAAGTGATCAGAGAGGTAGAAAATGAACCAACAGAGAGTGGCTTCTGTGATATTTAAGAAAGCACTACAAGAATAAAGGAATTGTCAACTAGGACAAATCTTCTGATCATTAAGATGTAAAACTAAGAATCAGTGATGGAATTTAACATTCTGGAGATCATCAATGACCTTTAAAATATTTTAAATATACTAACTGAAGAAATTTAAGGAAACATGGAGTGTATCCTTTTTTTATGGGAGTTAATGAAGAATGAAGTCTTGAAAAGAATGAAAAAGAGAATGGAAGGGGATAAATTAAAGATAACAAGAAAAGGCAATTCTTCTGTCAGTGTTTGGTTCAAAAAAGAGGTGAGAAACAGCAGAAGGAAGGCATGTGGACTCAAGAGAAAGTCTTTTTTTATTTTTAAAAGTTTGGTATGTTACAATAGGTGTGAATGTTTATGGAGGGCAAATGATGGCCCACCTAAAATGTCCACATCCTAATTCCCAAACCTTGTGAAATATGTCACCTTAAGTGGAAAAAGGGATTTTGCAAATCTGATTAAGGATTTCATGATGAGGAAGATTATCCATGTAGACCCAATGTAATTCTAAGAATCCATATAAGGAAAGGAGACAGGCAGGAGGGTCATAGATGGAGATGTGAGAGAGAAAAAGGTAGGGAGAGAAAGAGTGGGAAAGAGAGAATGAGATTCAAGGCTGCTATACTGCTACACTTGAAGATGGAAGAGTTGCCATGGGCCAAGGATGCAGGTAGATTCTAGAAGCCAGAAAAAACAAATGGATTCTCCCATAGAGCCCTCAAAAGGAATATAGTCCAGCAAATCCATTTGGGACTTTTGACTCCCAGAACTATAAGATAATAAGTTATTATTCTTTAAGAACAATAACAAAAAACAAAAACAAACAGGAATCAGAGAAAAAAGTTACTTCATAATTATTTTTCTTGATTCTTGTTTACTGATTCTTGTGTACATATATGTGTATGTGCTTATGTTCTTTTACTGATCTAACTAAACATTTCTAAACAGAAAAATGATCACTAGAAGACACAGAAAAAGTTTTGTTCTTTCGAGTCTTAAAATTATTTTTTGTGCTCCCTAAATTTCTATAAAGAGAACACACTACTTTCATATTATTTTATATTGTGAAAGATTTAACATAAAATAAATAATATCACCCTTAGGAATTAGGTTTGGTGTGCTAACATCCTTGAAACATCCTTGAAATTTCCAACAGAGGTATGAAAGACTCTTACTCTCTCACCTTGAGTAAATTAAACACTGTCGGTTTTTACTCCAAGTGTGTTATAATTAGTTGAACATTAATAGAAAATTAACTTACTCTGGTATATTCAGAGAATATGGTTAGGCCACCATCCTTGGTTTGATGACTCAAAAAGCTGAAGTTTTTTATTCTTTCTGAATTGTGCATGTTTTATTTCTGTCTTTCCCTTCTCCTCAGTTCTCTTCTTGCCCCAGCACTAACCGAAAACTGATTTCAAGTCCTTTAAGGATAATTGGTGAGGTCGAATTTTTTTATATGCTTACTCTCATGTATTTTTTTTCAAATTGTAATGATGAATTATATTTTGAAAGTCTGATACATAAATTTATGCCCATAAAGAATAGTGGGCAATATATGGCTGACTGTTGTAAAATGAGGCCAACTTGGAAGAAATAGGCACTACAGCCGTACCAGCCTTATGCAGAGGGGAGAAAACCAAGATGCGAGTGATTCTCTAGTACTAGAAATGCACATTCTGTTCTGTAAGTATAGCAATGAAAATCATCTTAAGAAAACAATTATTATCTAAGGGTAGGAGAGCAATTAACAAGACCCCCTAACATGTTTAATATACTAGAGAATTGTTTTTATTACTTTTGATAGCACTAATAATAAGAAATCCAAGAAGTCAAGCAGGTGATGTGAAAGATGCTTGTCAATTTATAGCAGGGCTCACATGTAATTCAGGGACAAGATAGGTAGCCAGGACAGCATTGGGGGTTTTAGAATTTGGAAAAGTAAAAAAAGGGTCCACTTTCATAGACTAGGGTGAGTAGAATAAGGCAGAGATTGGGACACAGGGAACAAAGCAAGAATTCAGTGCCCAAGGCTGAAAATGTCTTTTTGGGAATATGTTGTGAGAGCAAGCCAGAAGAGTACTCACAAAATCATATTCAGAGAAACATTAACTGTGAAAGTGCTAAATCTCATAGGTGAGGGATTTGCTGCTGTAATTGCTCTTGACCAAGTTCAGGATTGGTCCTGGAATTCTGGTGGGACTAAACCTTCAAGATGGACAGAAGTTTCTGCAACAGTAAGAAGCACAGAAAATTAAGAGGCTGTAAATCAGCTGATAAAGAGACCCAGAAAAATATTTTGGAAAATTCAATTATATAAACTGAAATTCTCATATATAAATTAACTCCTTCAAGATTGATTTAAATCAAAATGATGACATTATGTTTAAAACGTATGAAATACAAAAATACTTTCTTACTCAAATAAATTTAAATATATTAAATACTCAAAAACTAAATATACAGTCATATTCTAATTTCTTGTAAAATAGTCTGTTTGGATCATGCCCACAAAAGTTTGTATATTAATGGGCTATGAGAACACTAAGAGAGAATTATATTATCACTCCTGTGGTGAAAATTGAGACAATAATATATCTTAATTATATTGGAACAAACTTCAAATACTGACTAAACCCATTAATAGGATCATTATAAGCATATAAAAGTGATTAAGAATAGTACAAACTCATGTTTATATACACTTTCTTGTATTATAAGTATTTCACAATTATTAACTTCATTAATTTATACAACATTTTTTTTGGAATTGCTGTTCAAGACACAGCTATATGCTAACATTGCTTTGGTATTCCACTAATGAATATATAAAGCAAAAAATAATGTGAAAATAAAACAAATGTTAGATAAAATGCTATTTGAGACAGGAAAAATGAGAATTTGTGTAAGTTGATGACTTAAACATCCTAATTTAAATAAGTACATCAACTATTGAATTAGAATTTATTTATAAAAAGCACCAGACAATTCTTAAAAGTAGGACATATTTCTGGTAATTTTTAACATGTGCTGTTTTTTGCAACAGTAATTTACACTCCAAAAGATAATATATAAAGAAAGAGAAGTTAAAAGTAAAACACAGAAGCTGAATTCAGACTATATTAAACTGAATGGTGTACGTGTAGAACTCTAGGATCCTTCACAGAAGTTAGCTTATGTTCAGAACTAAATCTAATTACCAGGCTGTTAACAGCCATAAGTGAAAGCTCATTTCAGGGTCTCAACTATGATAACTGCAGTGTCTTCACCACCTTGGCACTAACTGGTCATTTGGAGCCCAGGGAGTTTTTAAGATTGACACCAAGAAAATGAAATCCACTGACAATTAAGTGACAAAAGGCAAGAGCAAAGCCAATCTTACTCCTTGGAAAGATTCATGAATTTCTGTAAGAACTTTAGAAATGAATGTCTCTAAAAATATCTGTGCTGTTTATTTGCTGTTTCTTAAACCAAACCAAATCATAGTTGATAATAAATAGTTTTATTTCCTGAACTTTATTTCACATCCAACAAAAGGAAAAATAGATCTTTACAACAGATGACAGTTTAGAATTATATCAACTTGGACAGTATTAAAATTTCCCATGTCAAAATATTGAATATATGCTTGCTATAGATGTTTACTACTCATCAATTCCCTTTCAAAATTTAAATGCACAAAAAATGTGGGGAATAATTGGAAACTGGACTTCTAATAAATGGAATACAGGATTCTCTTATTAAACAAGCTTCTTTCCCATAAGCAACTTCTGCAAACTAAGCATATTAAGGGTTATTAAAACCTTATATTTCTCTGAGGCCCTACTCACACTGAAAAATCTTTGCCTGACATTCTGAAAATAATGAAGGTAAGATTACATCGAATTACTCAGTCTTTACCGTATGTCACCAAATTGGGTTACATATTCACACATTAGTTGTCATATTCATAAAATGTCATATTAACTCTCTGCTTTCACTATTACTTTAACTTCACTAATGAGGAGGGCAAATGAGTGCTTAACTAATGATTTTACATTAAAAAATATTTCTATTATTGTATGTAGATACAATTCAGTAGAGATTTTTAAAAATAAGAAAAAAACAAAATATTAAGGTCACTGGTATTCAAGAAAATATTTTGAGTAAATGGTATATACTTTCTGTCTTACATGTTGGGATGTCTCTCTTGGTCTTCTGATTCTCCTACTGGTCTATTTCTATGTAACATTCATGACTTTCTTTTCCCATGACTGTATTTTACAAACTTCTGTGCTTGGTTTCCTCTCCCTTCACATATTCTGCCAGTTCATGGTCTCAGTGATCATAGTAAGTCAGAATGATAGATTCCAGGTTTATGTGTCAAAGGCAGATCTTTCTAGGAGGTAGTTATCTCCTTGCATTTAAACTGGGGCTATGACCTCCTGGCACAATTATGTAGTACTTCAAGATCCACATCTATACCTGAACACTTCTCTTTGTTCTGTGTTTCTTACCACCATGAATGACTTCATTATCTAACCACTTACATAAGTCAAAACAAACTGGACATCAATATATATTAGTGATACTTTCAAGCATGAATATAACCTTCAGTTTTCAGCTACTTCAATGAAAGTAGCTTTTATTATCTTAATTGAGAATATATATAAAAGCTACAGTGAATTCCATAACATTTAAAAGTAATTTACATTTTAATCATCACTAAAAACTTTTAAAACTGTTGTGTGTATGTGTCTGTGTGCCAGAGGCCCTTTCTCCCTTATGTTGTGACCCATTCTAATATGGTTCAATCTGAGAGTTGTTTCTAAAGCACAGATGTATTTGATAGCTCCTCCCAAAGATGGAAGTACCGGATAACTCTTAAACATTTCTTATAATGGTATGTAAGATAAATTCTGGTCTTGTACTATCTTATCCACTCCTCCCATATGTGTACAATATTGTGCTTATATCAGGATGCTTGTAGTTTGACAATTTGACATGTTTTCACTCCTTCCCTTGAGAAGTTGCCTACATTATACCCTCTAGACAGTGTTGAAACATCACCATCTGTCAGGCTTTGCCTGATTTTCCTAAGCAAATATCAGACCCTCCCATGATATCAGCTTGCTAATATCTTAATATGAATGCTCTCACATATCCTATTCCATTAAAATTGTTTGATTGTATGTCTAACTTCCAACTAATGTGCGAGCTTCTAGAGAATCGATTCAGCCTATTTATCCTTGTAACCCTACTAGCTCGCAATGCAAGAAATAAAAAAGAGAACAGGAGAAAGAGAAATAAACATGCTTCCAAACCAAAACCTCTATTGTCAACTTTATATTCATATAACCATCTGTTTACTTCTGATTTTTACCTCAATGTCTGGCAGATTCTTCACACTCAAAAAAAAAAAACCTCAAAGGTTTTCTCCCTGCTTTTATGATTTTTATATTATGGTATTTTGACCTAGAATGGTCCACACTAACATTTTTTCTTCTATCAACCATCTCTCAGTCTTCAATTTCTCTGGCCCATCTGCTTCACATCTGCCCATTTCCTGAACCCAAGTAGATAAGGTCTCTTTCTCCTCGACCTTTAAAGCCACTTTCTTCACTTTTTTCATTTAGGCCACTTTATATTCTTTGTGAGAAAATAACTTGTTATATTCACCTGCTCTTTTTATTAGATTTTGAATATCTAGAAGGCAAGTCCTTGTCACTTTCCATTTCCACAATTCTTTCAGAATGCCATACACAAATGCTTTTAATTCAATATAACATACTAAAAAGGAGAGTTAAGGAAGAAAGAAAATAATTCTGTTTCCAAATTTTTATTTTCAGAGTTTATTACTGCTAGGGTAAACAAAACTGTCTTTTCATTGAAAGATCAAAGCAAAGGAATAGATTAAATTAGCTTTTTATGGAAATAGAGACCCAGAAGCTTCTCATTCAGCTAAAAAGGCTTAGTTTCAAGAAATAATTATACATTCTAATCACAAGATATAAAAAATATTATTTAAATTTTTATGTTTTCTAAAAATGCCATCTGAATTCTATATACCCAGTAAGTAAACAAAAACATTCTTTTAATCAAATGGAACAAAAAAAATGGCTACTGTTGTATTTCCTGTGGCTAAATCTGTAAAGATATTATCCAATTAGTGTTGACATATATACAACTCATCTAAAACCTTTAGTTCAATAAAGAAGTTACTAATTCATGTTTAAAAATGTTTTTATATTACTATTGAATTTGTGGACATGTCTTGGATTGTTTAAGAAAAAAATTCATGAAAGCACAATTACAAAATATTTTGAGCTGTCTCTTAAATGCAGACTGTTTATTCAAAATAATATATCCAATATAAAGGAGAGTAAAAAAATAAAAAAGACAAAAATAATTCTAATCCTGAGCTTATTTTTAGAGAGTTTATTGCATCCAGGGGAAGCAAAACAGCTTTTTATTTAAAGAATCCAATAAAAGAGTAGATTAAGTAAGTCAGCTTATTATGGAAATGAAGATGAGGCCCAGAGGCTTCTTCACTTTCAGTTAAAAGCTTAATTTGAGGGAAACATTATACTTTCCAATCACAATACATAAAAAGACTTGCAAGAATTCTTCTTTTCTTAAGCTCCTTCACAATCTTTTTGCACAGATTTTCTTTCCAATGGAGGTTTTGGTATAACTGACAGTCCATTTGAGCTTCATCTCAGACTCAGACATGTCAGGCTGATGTGATGCCTAGTGACAGAGGGACATTTGATCTTCCTCTCAGACTCTGACATGTCAGGCTGGTGTGATGGTACAGTGAACAGAAGAACATCATCTTGGACATCTATGACTGAAAGCTTTTGGCTGGAAGAGAGATTTCTCTGCAGGGACTGGGGGACATGAACTCCTGTTGAGTATATCCGTAAGAGGGTTTGTTTGAAGTACTGACCCTGGCTGGACACCATAACCTTGTGTTCTCTGGAGAGAACCTATGAAGACAGAGGCTACAAACAGAAAATAAAGGGACAATTTTCATTAAGAATTTTATGAAACAAAACTTCTATGAAATGTAACTTCTTTTGACCAAGTATGAGAAAAATAGAAAAAAAATAGCCTTGCATCACTTCTATATAGAACACATTACTGATTGGGACTTGAAATCTCAGGGACCACAGTTCTCTTTTAACAGGAATGTTATCTCTAACGTGGAGGCAGTTAGTCAGTGGCAGTATGTATGGATAGGTCAGTGCACTGTCACAAGTAGGTTCTGAGCCAGAAGTCCACAAGGAAGACAAGAGCAAAAGGGCACAGAGTGATGATGCATGTGACCCACAAAGAAATCCTTTAAAAGTGAGGATTTTTCATAGATCTTACTCTCTTCAAGCTTGTGCTGATAAGGAAAAGATACAGGGAAATTTCATTTGATTCTCTTTATGTAATGTAATGATAACTATACATGATGACCCACAGGTTACATCTGTAATAAAGAACAACTTTCCTTAGAAAAGGTTTCACTAAAGCATCTTCCTCATGAATCAAATAGTTTGTATAAGATATTATAAGCACAAAAATACAATGGGAAATACTATTCCCTCCACATGAATTTTCCTACCTACCATCCTGACAGTGAGTTACCTATTGTGTGTCTACCCTCTTTTCATGTCTATAAAATATATACTGATAATGACCTTAATTAATTTTGTTAACATAGCAAGCAAAGAATATATAATAATATTGTAATACTACTTTTGAGTTCCTTATATAAAAGTTGTTTCATGAATCTTATAATTAAATTTATTGATATATTGTTCATTTAATTCACAACTTAATGAAAATATTCACTTTTTGCAAATATTCACCATCTTGTTTTATTTATTCTTCATTCATTCATAATTTTGATTGCCTAATTGCCAAGGACTGTACTTCATCAAAATCAGATATTTTCTTATATTAAGAAACTACTCCTACTTTTGGTATTGTCTATTATTAGGAAATAAAAAGTAAATTCAAAATAAGCCTTTAGTCTCCTGTTAATACCATTTGAAGACTTGGAAATCCTCTGCAGTAACACAATCTTTTCACTAGGATTATCCAAGTCCTTATTTTATGTTTTCTTCTCTCTTTTGTTAAATATCTCATGTGGTAAAATCCAAGATAGGACACCAAAAGCTAACAAATTAATATTCAATGGATTTTAATACTGTTTTTAATGTGATATTGCTTAACATTTTTATTATTAATCATACATTAAAGATATCTTCAAAATTCATACATAATTAAAAATTGATTTTATGTATGATTACCAAGTGTGAGATTTTAAATAATTTACACATGTAAAAAATAAATTCAAAGTAGTAACAATTAGCAGCTATTAAATATCCCATATAGTTTTATTTGTATAATGTATCAAAAATAGTAGTGTGGGTCAAAAGAAGGAGTTGAAATAAGGCAAAATTAAAGCATAGATCTAAACAGAGAAAACTAATAGAAAATGCATTTTATTGTATTTTTTGTTTTGAATAAAACATGTGAATCAAAATTAAAAGTAGTTTAGTTCTTGATAAAATGGTCCACTAACACAGACTGCCCACTGTATTGACTCTGTAGAAATTATGAAAGAATGATAGTGATCAGAGAAACTATTGACTGAAATAAAAATGTGTGGTTGTGTAGGAGAGGAAGTAGTAGCCTTGACAAGGGGGAGCCTAATTGGAAAGTAAAGATTATATAACCTTTCAATTATCTACTTGTTTACAAAGAAATGCATCTTTAAATGATATAAACATCATTTACTAGTCTTTGTTATTGCTTTTTGCTTTTATTAAATAATACTTTTTGGACCTACAGTTTCCTGACATTCTTCTGTTGTTTGTGGAAAGTTGTACAAATACGTGCAGCTCGATGTATATTCACAAAGTGGACACAACCGTGTAAACAGCACTCTGATCAAAAAACAGAATATTATCAGTACCAAGAAGTTCCCACCATTCTTTTCCTAGTCTCTAACCATATAATCTCTCGTGGATAACCAGATAACCTCCATTTTTTTTACTTTATATAAATCGAATCACACAATATGAATTGTTTTGTATCTGACTTCTTAATGCTCAGCATTAATGCCTGTAATGTTGCATGTAGTGGTGACTTATTCATTCCTGTTGTTGATGTATCTTATTTGGTTGAATGCACACATTGTAATATATTTATCAGTTTTCACCTGTACATTTGGATTGATTCTTTCTGTAATGTAGCCTCTAATTAATGGCTTGCTGTGAACATTTTTATACATTTCTTTTGGTTAACTCATGTACACAGTTCTGTTGAAGACATCCTGAAGAGGGGAACATCTGAGTCATATGGCATGCATAAAGGGGCATGTGTGCAGCTCAACTGTAGTAAATATTGACAGTTTTCTGAACAACTTGTAGCAGTGTACATTTCCCCAAGCACTGCAGGAGAGCTCCATTTACTCCATAACCTTGACATTTTCTTAAACCCAATTCCAAATTGTTATTTTCACATTTTCTCTCCTCTCTTTTCATTTCAGCCATTCTTTGTGGATTTTAGTAATAACATTGTATGGTTTTAATTTACATTTCCCTGATAACTAATGAGCTCAAGAACCTCTTTATACATTTATTGCTCATTTGAATATTCTTCTAATGTCATATCTGTTCAAATAGTTTGTCTACTTTTTTGTCCTGGGTTTTCTACCTATTCTTATTGATTTGTGAATGTTCTTTACACAGTTTCATCATGTATACTTTATCTATGTGCAAACTGTAAATATCTCTTCCCACTTTGGGACTTTCATTTCCCATTTTCTAATGGTTTCTTTTCATGAACAGGGGATGTTAACTTTAATGAAATCTAGTACTAATATTCTTTATGGGTTAGCAAGTTATGTGTTGAGTTTAAGAAATCTTTGTCCACTTTAAGATCACAAAAATACTGTTTCCTTCTAAAAGGTTTATTGTTTTAACTTTCAAATTTAAATCAATCTTAAATCTACTGTTTTATATAAAATATGATAGGAGTCAAAACTGATTTTATATATATATATATTTGGCTTTGCAATATTCACTGAAAGGATCATCCTATTTTCACTATAATGTAGTCATTTTTTTCACATCAGGTGACAGGTGTATGTGTGGGCCTTGGACACTAGAATCAGTACCATTGTCCCTTTGTCTCACCTTGTATCCATACCACAGTATTATTTTCTATAGCTTTATGAATAGGCTTTAAATCTGTTGGTATAAGTTGTCTACTTTGATCTCTGTGTTCAAGGTTGCTTTTGTCTTCCATTGCATCTGACATTAATGTTTCAATTTTGTACCAGAACAAAAGAAAAAAAATTCCGGCTGGAATTTTAATTGGGATTATGTTGAATGTAAAGATAAATTGAGGGAAGATACTGACTACCAGTTTGTAAAGTAGAATATTTATGATTTATTTAGTAATGTACTACCTTTCCATAATTCTTCTTTTTAGCTTAAAGATTAGAGATCTTTCATTGTATTTTCTCCTAGAAATTTGATGTTTTTATTGTTACACATAATAAAGTTTTTAATTTAATTTTCTATTTGTTTATTTCTAGGTCATAGAAATATTAACTGTGAATGTCATTCTTGTTTCAGGTAAATGTCTAAATTAACTTTTTAATTGTAAAATTTGTCTCTAGATATTTTGGGGACACTTAAATAATCAAATTATGTGTGAAAAAAATGTTTTCCCTTTCAAACCTTGTCTTATATTTCCTTTCCTTGCTTTATTTCACTGGGTAGGACATCCATAAAATGTTAAATAGGTGTGGTGAAAGCAAGTATACTTGACTCATTGTTTATTTCAGGATTGTAATAATGTTTATTCTAGACTTTCTGTAAATATGTCATCAAATTATATGCTGTTCCTTCTCTACTCTATATGCTAAAAGGGTTTTTTTGTAACATGAATGTGTCTCTAATTTTTTCGCATGCTTTTACTATGGTCTTATATTTTAAGTTTGTCTCTTATAGCAGCATATAGATTGGTTTTCTTTTTATCCAATCTTGCAGTCTTAATCTTTTAATTGGAGTTCTTAATCCACATAGATGAAAAGTATTTGGGTTTCTGCAGAGCAATTTATTATTTGTTTTCTACTGAATTCATATGCTTTTTATTTTCTCTCTTTTCTTACCTTCGTTTAGATTATGTCATATTTTTCCTTTTTATTTCTCTCCCTCCCCACCATTAAGCCACCACTTACATGTTCTTTCATTGTTCATTTAGTGATAACTTTAAAGATTACAGGATGCATCCTGGTTTATTATCTTGCCACTTCTCAAATAATGTAGTAACTTAGATCATCTTACTTCTATGCTGTCTAACAATTTGTGTTATTTTTAACACACATTTAATTTATGTAATATTTAAATAACAAAATGTATTAATGGTACTGTTTTGTAAAGTCAACATTAATTTATATTTATTTACGGATTTGCTTTTCCTTGGCTCTTTATTCTTTTCAATATTTTTGGGTATCTACCTGTAATCTTTTACCTTCTGCCTAAAGAAATATTTTAAGTATATATTTAAGATTTATAGTATATGTCTACTGGCAATGAATTCTCTGTTTTTGTAAACCAGAAATAGTTTTAATTTTGCCCTTTCTTCAGGAGGACATATTTTTTCATCTTAGGTTTGTGATTAATGTCTTTTAATACTACATATAAATTTATTTGAAGATTCCATTATTTTCTGGCTTCTATTTCTGTTGAGATGCCACATCTCAGAATTATTTTTTTCCTCTAAGGGAAATGATGTATTTTTTCTCTGGTTGATTTTTCTCTCTTTTTCAGCAATTTGATTATAATATTTTTAGATCTATTCCCCATTATATTTTTCATGCATGAGTTTGTAGAATTTCTGAAATCTGAAGATTAATGTCTTTCATCAGTTTGGATAATTCTGGGCCATTATATTAATTTATTTTCTGCACAATATCCTTCTTTTCAATGTAGCCCACTTCTTTCTCTCTCTACCCCTCTCTCTGGTGCAGTCTCTCTCTCACACACATGCACATACACATACACAAACAGATTTTCTTGGTTTTTCTTTCTGTCTTTGGGTTGAATATGTTCCATTCACTTACCTTCCAGTTCATTTCTCTGATCTTCTACTG
Organism: Smutsia gigantea; assembly: GCA_032199065.1. NCBI lineage: Eukaryota > Metazoa > Chordata > Mammalia > Pholidota > Manidae > Smutsia > Smutsia gigantea. The sequence continues at coordinate 105,958 of JAVSCE010017247.1, read as the reverse complement.
GATATAAACAGCTATTAAATGCATCTAGGAATTCACTATTTCAGTTACTGTGTTTAACATAGCATTTACATTTAGCTTATTATTTTGCAAATTTCTACTATGCTACATATGTGAAAACTCATTCCTTACATTATGAGTTATTCTGGAGTAGTCAAGGGAGGAAGCATACTATATACTTAATCCTTTGCAACATGTTTGAAAGAACCCTGATAACCAACAACCACCTGAAAAGAAAAAAGAGAACTGAATTTATGGAGGCAGTACCAATTATAAAGAGGAAAGTTATCAGTAAAGGCCTATTTTGAGGAAATTTAATTGTTTAAACAGATGATTCTGAAAGAGCGCTAATAGAAAATTTGTAGATCTGTCCCTGGTGCATTATGGCCATTACTTCACTTAACCTCATGCTAGTGAAAAAAATGAGTATTTTCCCTTCATTGTTAACAATAAGGAAATAGACGGCTTGAGAAATATGTCTTAAATTTTTCACAGATTTCTTTGGCTCCATTGATGCCTTCGCATTGATATAAACAAGCCCTCATAAAATGAAAGATTTAGGCTAGAAACAATTGAAAGGCATTGAAAGGAAAAGAGGACATATTGCATTAAATGTCCTGGGCAAGGGAGACTTGCCTATTTAGGATGGGCCCTGGATTCAATTATATATTTCTTCTTATTATTTAGATGTTCTGCATGATATTATCTCCTCCATTCACCCAAAATTATTATATTGTAATATGAAAAAAAAACCTATGTAGGGGTTTCAAGATAGCTGCATGAGAGGTGAGACAGAAAACTCCTCCCAAAACCACAAATATTACAAAAATACAGTTAATTAATACAACTAACCCTAAAACAGCAACAGAAAAGAAGGCTGAACCAGATTGCATACAGACATCACAAACCCAGCAGACCTCACGAAACAGGGTAACATATGAAAGCCTTGATCCAGCAGGACCCAAGCCCTTCAGCCACCCCAGCTTACCGGCGGAAGAAAGAGAAATGGAGCAGAGAGGGGGTGAAGTCTGGGACTACAGAACACCTACCCTGAATATCTGCTTTGAGAGCAGAAACCTACTCTGTGTGGTGCTCTGGAGGCGGGGGAGCTGGGACAGGCATAGTGGCTGAGAAACTGACATTCCAGCCTTTTGTGGAGGACAGGATCCACACCCAGCCGCTCTGTGACTGAGGAAAGACAGGCAGTCTGAGAGGCTTCCGAGCAGTGAGAAGGCTGCTAAAGGGGCAGGGGTTGCACAGAGCTTGCTGCACGGGAGAAGGGAGAGCTGGACAAGGTTTTCTGAGCGTGCTCTGCCCAGCAGGTTGGGAACGTTGAGTAGCTTCAGGCACTCCATCCCCCTGGCTGGCTGCTCAGCTCAAAGGCCCCCTACTGTGACACACAGCCTACCCAGCCTTCCTCCTGGCCTGAAGCACCAGCTCGCAAACCAGCAGTGACTGTGCTGGCATGAGGCCAGCCAGACGGAGGCCCCGCCTACATCAGCTAGAGACATTGAACACAGAGGCTTACACTTGTGTGCTCAGCCCACTGACTGTGATACTGGAGACAGGCATGGCACATGGGAATCAGCACCAGCTCTGCTCCTTGACCCCCAACCTCACTCTAGAGGCTGAGCAGCTCGAGAGACAGGAGCTCCCCCCAGGCACCAGCTCTGCTCCTTGACCCCCAACCTCACTCTAGAGGCTGAGCAGCTCCAGAGACAGGAGCTCCTGGGCACTAGAGGGCATAACATAGAAATATGAAATGTCAAAAGAACCTGGTTCAGACCAAAATCTCACAAAAACCAGAAAAAGGGCCAAATGAAATTCAACTCGCCAATCTTCCTGAAAGAGATTAAATACTTTATATTCTTTATCTCATCAATCTATAATCAGGACATCCATTTTGGTGTATATTGAAATGCTACCACATATATTTATCTCAAGATTTCAGTTTAGATAGCAAAAAAATAAAAATCATAAACATGCTTATGGAGGTACAGAAAAATATTCAAGAACTCAAGAATGAATTAAAGACAGAGATTCAATCATTAAGAAATTCCATATCTGAAATTAAAAATGCAATGGAGGGATTTAAAAGCAGATTAGATGTAGTAGAAGAGACGGTAAAAAGAATAGAAATTACAGAAGAGGAATAAAAGAAGCTGAGGCACAGAAGAAAAAAGAATCTCTAAGAATGAAAGAATATTGAGAGAATTATGTGACCAATCCAAACAGAACAATATTCACATTACAGGGGTACCAGAAGAAGAAGAGAGAGAAAAAGGGATAGAAAGTGTCATTGAGAAGGTAATTGCTGAAAACTTCCCCAATCTGGGGAAGGAGATAGTATCTCAAGCAATGGAGGGGCACAGATCTCCCAACACAAGGGACCCAGGAAGATAACATCAAGACATAATAATTAAAATGGCAAAGATCAAGGATAAACACAGACCTTTAAAAGCAGCTAGAGAGAGAAAAAAGTTCACATACAAAGGAAAACCCATCAGGCTATCATCAGATTTCTCAACAGAAACCTTACATGCCAGAAGGGAGAGAAAAGAGTGGCATGATATATTTAATGCAATGAAGCAGAAGGACCTTGAACAAGAATACACTAGCCGGCAAGGTTATCATTTAAATTTGAAGGAGGGATTAAACAATTTTCAGATAAGCAAAAGCTGAGAGAATTTACATCCCACAAACCACCTCTACAGTGCATTTTGGAGGGACTCCTCTAGATGGAAGTATTCCTAAGGCTAAATAGATGTCACCCAAAGGATAAACAAAGAGTACAGAATATGATTCATAACACACAGAGTGGAGGAGGAAGAAAAAGAAAAAGGAGAAAAAGAAAAGAACCTTTAGGTTGTGTTTGTAATAGCATAGGAAGTGAGTTAAATTTGACTGTTAGTAAGGGAATTACCCTTGAACCTTTGGTAACCACAGATCTAAGGCCTGCAATGGCAATAACTACATACCTATCGAAAATCACCCTAATTGAATGCACCAATCAAAAGACATAGAGTCACTGAATGGATAAAAACAAGACCCATCTATATGCTGCCTACAAGAGACTCACTTCAAACCCAAAGACATACACAGACTGAAAGTAAAGGGATGGAAAAAGATATTTCATACAACTAACGGGGAAAAAAGCAGGAGTTGCAATACTTGTATCAGACAAAATAGAATTCACAACAAAGAAAGTAACAAGAGACAAAGAAGGACATTACATAATGATAAAAGGGGCAGTCCAACAAGAGGATATAACTGTTATAAATACCTATACACCCAATACAGGATCACCTACATATGTGAAAAAAATACTAACACAATTAAAGGGGGAAATAGAATGCCATGCATTCATGTTAGGAGACTTTAACACACCACTCACTCCAAAGCACAGATCAACCAGACAGAAAATAAATAAAGAGACAGAGGCACTGAACAATGTGTTAGAACAGATGAACCTAACAGACATCTACAGAACACTCCATCCATCTCAGGTGCACATGGAACATTTTCAAGAATAGATCATATACTAGGCCACAAAAAGAGCCTCAGTAAATTCAAAAAGATTGAAATTGTACCAACCAGCTTCTCAGATCACAAAGGTAGGAAACTAGAAATAAATTACAAAAAGAAAATGAAAAAGCCCACAAACACATGGATGCTTAATAACATGCTCCTAAATAATCAATGAATCAATGACCACATAAAAAGAGATCAAGCAATATATGGAGACAAATGACAATAATAATTCAGCACCAAAAAATCTCTGGGATGCAGCAATGGCCGTGCTAAGAGGGAAATATACTGCAATACAGGCCTACATCAGGAAAGAAGAATAATCCCAAATGAACAGTCTAAACCCAAAATTAATGAAACTAGAAATGGAAGAACAAATGAAGCCCAACGTCAGTAGAAGCAGGGACATAATAAAGATTAAAGCAGAAATAAATAAAAGTGAGAAGAATAAAGCAATAGAATGAATCAATGAAAGCAGGAGCTGGTTCTCCAAGAAAATAAACAAAATAGATAAACCCCTAGCCAGACTTATAAAGAAAAAAAGAGAGTCTACACATATAAACAGAATCAGAAATGAGAAAGAAAAAATCACTACGGACACCACAGATATACAAAGAATCATGAGACAATACTATGAAAAATTATATGCTAACAAACTGGATAACCTAGAGAAAATGGACAACTATCAAGAAAAATACAACCTTCCAAGGCTGACCGAGGAAAAAACAGAAAATCTGAATTAATCAATTACCAGAAAAGAAATTGAATTGGTAATCATAAAACTACCTAAGAACGAAGGCCTGAACAAGATGGTATAACTGCTGAATTTTATCAGACATTTAGTGAAGACTGATTACCCATCCTCAATAAAGTTTTCCAAACAGTAGAAGAGGAGGAAATACTCACAAACTCATTCTACAAGGCCAACATCACTCTAATACCAAAACCTGGCTAAAACACCACAAAAAAAAGAAAATTACAGACCAATATCCCTGATAAACATAGACGCAAAAATATTCAACAAAATATTAACAAACTGAATTAAAAAATGCATCAAAAAGATCATCCATCATGATCAAGTGGGATTCATCCCAAGGATGCAAAAATGGTACAGCATTTGAAAATCCATCAACATCATCCACTACATCAACAAAAAGAAGGACAAAAACCACATGATTATCTCCATAGATGCTGAAAAAGTATTCAACAAAACTCAACATTCATTCACGATAAAAACTCTCAAGAAAATGGGTATAGAGGGCAAGTACCTCAACATAATAAGGGCCATTTATGACAACCCCGCAGTCAACATTATACTTAACAGTGAGAAGCTTAAAGCTTTTCCTTTAAGATCAGGAACAAGACAAGGATGCACACTCTCCCCACTTTTATTCAACATAGTTTTGGAAGTCCTAGTCATGGCAATCAGACAATACAAAGATATGAAAGGCATCCAGATTGGGAAGGAGGAAGTCAAACTGTCCCTGTTAGCAGATGACATGATATTGTACATAAAAAAAACCTAAAGAATCCACTCCAAAAATTTAGATCTAATATCTGATCAGCAAAGTTGTGGGATACAAAATTAATACACAGAAAACTGTTGCATTCCTATACACTAATGATGAAGTAGCTGAAAGAGAAATCAGGAAAACAATTCCATTCACAACTGCATCAAAAAGAATAAAATACCTAGGAATAAACCTAACAAAGGAAATGAAAGACTGACACTCTGAAAACCACAAGACACTCATAAGAGAAATTAAAGAAGAAACCAATAAATAGAAACACATCCCATGCTCATGGATAGAAAGAATTAATATTGTCAAAATGGCCACCCTGCCTAAAGCAATCTATAGATTCAATGCAATCCTTATCAAAATCCCAACAGCATTCTTCAATGAACGAGAGAAAATAGTTCTAAAATTCATATGGAACCACAAAAGACCTGGAATATCCAAAGCAATCCTGCGAAGGAAGAATAAAGTAGGGAATTTACACTCCCTTACTTCAAGCTCTACTACAAAGCCACAGTAATCAAGACAATTTGGTACTGGCACAAAAAATAGACCCATAGACTAATGGAACAGACTGGAGAGCCCAGATATAAACGCAAGCATTTATGGTCAATTAATATACCATAAAATAGCCATGGATATACAGTGGGGAAATGACAGCATCTTCAAGGGCTGGTGTTGGCAAAACTGGACAGCTCCATGTCAGAGAATGAAACTGGATCATTTTCTAACCCCATACATAAAAGTAAACTCAAAATGGATCAAAGACCTGAATGTAAGTCATGAAACCATAAAACTCTTAGAAAAAAACATAGGCAAAAATATCTTGGACATAAACAAGAGCAACTTCTTCATGAATATATCTCCCTGGGCAAGGGAAACAAAAGCAAAAGTAAACAAGTGGGATGATATCAAACTAAAAAGCTTCTGTACAGCAAAGGACACCATCAGTAGAACAAAAAGAGATCCTACAGTATGGGAGAATATATTCATAAATGACATATCTGATAAGGGGATGACATCCAAATTATATAAAGAGCTCATGCACCTCAACAAACAGAAAGCAAATAAGCCAATTAAAAAATGGGCAGAGGAGCTGAACAGACACTTCTCCAAAGTAGAAATTCAGATGGCCAACAGGCACATGAAAAGATACTCCACACTCTAATTATCAGAGAAATGCAAATTAAAACCAAAATGAGATGTCACCTCACACCAGTTAGGATGGCCACCATCCAAAAGACAAACAACAACAAATGTTGGCAAGAATGTGAAGAAAAGGGAACCCTCCTACACTGCTGGTGGGAATGCAAATTAGTACAACCATTGTGGAAAGTAGTATGGAGGTTCCTCAAAAAACTCAAAATAGAAATACCATTTGACTCAGGAATTTCACCCCTAGGAATTTACCCCCAGAATGCAAGAGCCCAGTTTGAAAAAGACATATGCACCCCTATGTTTATCGCAGCACTATTTACAATAGCCAAGAAATGGAAACAACCTAAGTGTCCATCAGTAGATGAATGGATGAAGAAGAGGTGGTACATATACACAATGGAATATTATTCAGCCATAAGAAGGAAAAAAATCCTACCATTTGCAACAACATGGATGGAGCTAGAGGGTATTATGCTCAGTGAAATAAGCCAGGTGGAGAAAGACAAGCATCAAATGATTTCACTCATCTTGGAGTATAAGAACAAAGAAAAACTGAAGGAACAAAACAGCAGCAGACTCACAGAACCCAAGAATGGACTAACAGTTACCAAAGGGAAAGGGACTTGGGTGGATGGGTGGGAAGGGAGTGATAAAGGGGAAAACGGTCATTACAATTAGCACATATAATGTGTGGGGGGGGGACACAAGGAAGACAGTATAACACAGAGAAAACAAGTAGTGATTCTGTAACATCTTGCTACACTGATGGTCGGTGACTGTAATGGGGTATGTGGTGGGAACTTGATAATGGGGGGAGTCTAGTAACCATAATGATGTTCATGTAATTGTACATTAATGATAACAAGAAAAACAAAAAACCTATGTATAACATTTTAATCAAGATAGAAAAAATGTATCAATATTCCAAATTGTCTTATTTTTTAATGCATTATAAATTTACTGTGGACAAAGATAGCATTTCATTTTTACCTGTAACATTCCTAATCTGCATTCTAATCCCATTCATATAGAAGGAGTTTAGTCATTAGTAAATCTTTTTTTTCTAGTGTTTCTGGCATAGTGAAAAAAAGGAGTTGGGTTTATTCGTATTGAGTGCCTCTGGGTGATATCAAACTGGATAAGGGACATATTAACATGGTGTAGTATTTGAACAATATCCCATCTGCCTTTAAAAACTATTTTATTGACTTATCAAATAACTTAGGTTTGATAGACTGTTAGAATTCTAGCTCCAGCATTTATTGTGTAGGCCTAGGCAATTTACTTATACTCACTAAGCCTCTGTTTTCCCATCTGTAAAATAGGAATAATAACTGAATTTACTTATAAACGTTGATGTAATTTTTAAATAATGTATAGAAATGGCTTAGTGCTTAGTAAATATTTATCACTCAAGAATATTTTGCGACTTCCGGGAAGATGGCGGTGTGAGCAGGGCGGCAGGAATCTCCTCCCAACACTATATTTATCTACGAAAACACAGAAAATACATCTATTCCTAAAAGAGAGATGAGAATACACAGGAAACCGCACAGCGTGCAGCTACACCCGAGAGGACTCGGCACCCCAAGAGGCAGGTAAGATACGGAGCCGCGACCCAGCGGGACCCGAGCCCTTCCCCACCCCAGCGCACCGGCAGGAGGAGAGGATTCAGAGCCGGGAGGGAGTGGAAGCACACCCCACGAAGTAGCCAGCCCCGGTGATCTGCGCGGGGAGCGCTGACCCACATTGCGCAGTGCAACGGAGATTGGAGAGACAGAGGGGCAGGATCTGAGCGGGGAACGCGCCAGGGGGCTTGCAGCCGGCTCCGGGAAGGAAAAAAAAAAGTGCGCGCTTTCCTCAGCGGTCTTAAAGAGACAGGAGCCCAGCGGAGGAGCCGGATCGCCCCAGCACACTCAGCCCAGCAGGCTGGGAGTCCTGGGGAGTTTCAGATGCCTTAGCTGGCGACTGAGGAAGCGTAGCCATACTTAACCCTTCTCACTGGGATCAACAGCCTCCTATTCGTTCCCACCCCTGCCAGAGCGATAAAGGGCCCTGCGGAGCGGCACAGTCACAGCTGTGGAATAGTGGGGCAATAGCGCCACCTACAGCATTCCCACAGAATCTACGTCCGGTGGGCATTTTTTTTGTTTTTTTTGTTTTGTTTTGTTTTTGTTTTTTCTTTTCTTTCTTTTTTATTTTTTTCTTTCTTTCCTTTTTTTCCTTTTTTTTCTTTTTTTCTCTTTTTTTTTCTTCTCTTTTTAAAGTCTTAAAGAGCCCAGCTGACATACGTGGCAACTATCAGTGACCAAATTATACAGCCATGAAAAGACAGAGGAATATGGTTCAGACCAAAATCAACCAGACAACCCCAGAGAGGGAGTCTGAAGGGATGGAAATGCACAGCCTCCCTGAAAAAGAATTTAGAATAAAAGTCATAACCATGCTGATGGACCTACAGAGAAATGTGCAAGAGCTGAGGGAGGAAGTGAGGGAACTGAGGAAAGACAATACAGAAATCAGACAAGCGATCGACGGGCTTAACAGCAGAATGGATGAGATGCGAGAGACTGTTAATGGAATAGAAAACAGAGAACAGGAGTACAGAGCAGCTGAGGCAGAGAGAGATAAAAGGATTTCTAGGAATGAAAGAATATTAAGAGAACTGTGTGACCAATCCAAACGGAACAATATTCGCATTACAGGAGTACCAGAGGAAGAAGAGAGAGAAAAAGGGATAGAAAGTGTCTTTGAAGAAATAATTGCTGAAAACTTTCCCTCGCTGGGGAAGGAAGTAGTCTCGCAGTCCACCGAAGCTCATAGATCTCCCAACACAAGGGACCCAAGGAAGACAACACCAAGACACATAATAATTAAGATGGCAAAGATCAAAGATAAAGACAGGGTATTAAAGGCAGCTAGAGAGAGAAAAAAGATCACCTACAAAGGAAAAACCCATCAGACTATCATCAGACTTCTCAACAGAAACCTTACAGGCCAGAAGAGAATGGCATGATATATTTAACGTTATGAAACAGAAGGGCCTCGAACCAAGAATATTGTATCCAGCACGATTATCATTTAAATATGATGGAGGGATTAAACAATTTCCAGATAAACGAAAGTTAAGAGAGTTTGTTCTCATAAACCACCACTACAGGATATCTTAAATGGACTGCTCTAGAGGGAAGCACACCTAAGGCTAAAAAGATGTCACCAGAGAAAAAAAAATCATAGCAAACAAAGCAGACCATCCAAATACTAACTAAAGGCAAAGAATAAAACACCTATTATAGAAAGAATGGAGGAGGAGGAATAAGAAGGGAGAGAAAGAAAGAAACATCAGACTGTGTTTACAATAACTTAACAAGAAAGTTAAGTTAGATTGTTAGATAGTAAAGAAGCAACCCTTGAACCCTTGGTAACCACGAATCTAAAGCCAGCAATGGCAATAAGTACATATCTATCAATAATCACCCTAAATGTAAATGGACTGAATGCACCAATCAAAAGACACAGAGTAACAGAATGGATAAAAAAGCAAGACCCATCTATATGCTGCCTACAAGAAACTCACCTCAAATCCAAAGATATACACAGACTAAAAGTGAAGGGATGGAAAAAGATATTTCATGCAAACAACAAAGAGAAAAAAGCAGGTGTTGCAGTACTTGTATCAGACAAAATAGACTTCAAAACGAAGAAAGTAGCAAAAGATAAAGAAGGACATTACATAATGATAAAGGGGTCAGTCCAACAAGAAGATATAACCATTATAAATATATATGCACCCAACACAGGAGTGCCAGCATATGTGAAACAAATACTGTCAGAATTAAAGGAGGAAATAGACAGCAATGCATTCATCTTAGGAGACGTCAACACACCACTCACTCCAGAGGACAGATCAACCAGACAGAAAATAAGTAAAGACACAGAGGCACTGAACAACACACTAGAACAGATGGACCTAACAGACATCTACAGAACTCTACACCCAAAAGCAACAGGATACACATTCTTCTCAAGTGCACATGGAACATTTTCCAGAATAGACCACATACTAGGCCACAAAAAGAACCTCAGTAATTTCAAAAATATTGAAATCCTACCAACCAACTTCTCAGATCACCAAGGTATAAAACTAGAAATAAATTTTAGAAAGAAATCAAAAAGGCTCACAAATACATGGAGACTTAACAACACTCTCCTAATTAATCAATGGGTTAACGACCAAATCAAAACAGAAATCAAAGAATATATGGAGACTAATGACAACAACAACACAAAGCCACAACTTCTGTGGGACGCAGCAAAGGCAGTTCTAAGAGGAAAGTATATTGCAATCCAGGCCTATTTAAAGAAGGAAGAACATTCCCAAATGAATAGTCTAAAGACACAATTACTGAAATTGGAAAAAGAAGAACAAATGAGGCCCAAAGTCACCAGAAGGAGGGACATAATAAAGATTAGAGAAGAAATAAATAAAATTGAGAAGAATAAAACAATAGAAAAAAATCAATGAAACCAAGAGCTGGTTCTTTGAAAAAATAAACAAAATAGATAAACCCCTAGCCAGACTCATTAAGAGAAAAAGAGAATCTACACACATAAACACAATCAGAAATGAGAAAGGAAAAATCACGACGGACCCCACAGAAATACAAAGAATCATAAGAGAATATTATGAGAATCTATATGCTAACAAGCTGGAAAACATAGAAGAAATGGACAACTTCTTAGAAAAATACAATCTTCCAAGACTGACCAAGCAAGAAACAGAAAAACTAAACAGACCAACCACCAGTGACGAAATCGAATTGGTAATCAAAAAACTACGCAAGAACAAAACCCCTGGGCCTGATGGATTCACCTCTGAATTCTACCAGACATATAGAGAAGAAATAACACCCACTCTCCTTAAAGTTTTCCAAAAAATAGAAGAGGAGGGAATACTTCCAAACTCATTCTATGAAGCCAGCATCACTCTAATACCAAAACCGGGCAAAGACCTCACCAAAAAGAAAATTACAGACCAATATCCCTGATGAACGTAGATGCAAAAATACTCAACAAAATATTAGCAAATCGAATTCAAAATACATCAAGAGGATCATACACCATGATCAAGTGGGATTCATCCCAGGGATGCAAGGATGGTACAACATTCGAAAATCCATCAACATCATCCACCACATCAACAAAAAGAAGAACAAAACCACATGATCATCTCCATAGATGCTGAAAAAGCATTTGACAAAATTCAGCATCCATTCCTGATTAAAACTCTCAACAAAATGGGTATAGACAGTAAGTACCTCAACATCATAAAGGCTATATATGACAAACCCACAGCTAACATCATACTTAATGGCGAGACGCTGAAAGCTTTTCATCTAAGATCGAGAACAAGACAGGGATGCCCACTCTCTCCACTGTTATTCAACATAGTACTGGAGGTCCTAGCCACAGCAATCAGACAAACAAAGACATACAAGGCATCCAGATTGGTAAAGAAGAAGTCAAATTGTCACTATTTGCAGATGACATGATACTGTACATAAAAACCCTAAAGACTCCATTCCAAAACTGCTAGAACTAATATCTGAATTCAGCAAAGTGGCAGGATACAAAATTAACACACAGAAATCTGTTGCTTTCCTATACACTAATGATGAACTAACAGAAAGAGAAATCAGAAAAACAATTCCATTCACAATTGCATCAAAAGAATAAAATACCTAGGAATAAACCTAACGAAGGAAGTGAAAGACCTGTACTCTGAAAAATACAAGACACTCCTAAGAGAAATTAAAGAGGACACTAACAAATGGAAAAGCATCCCATGCTCTTGGCTAGGAAGAATCAATATTGTCAAAATGGCTATACCACCTAAAGCAATCTACAGATTCAATGCAATCCCTATCAAACTACCAACAGCTTTCTTCAATGAACTGGAACAAATAATTCTAAAATTCATATGGAACCACAAAAGACCCCTAATAGCCAAAGCAATCCTGAGAAGGAGGAATAAAACAGGGGGAATTACGCTCCCTGACTTCAAGCTCTACTACAAAGCCACAGTAATCAAGACAATATGGTATTGGCACACAAACAGACCCACAGACCAGTGGAACAGAATAGAAAATCCAAACATTAACCCAAACATATACAGTCAATTAATATTTGATAAAGGAGCCTTGGATATACAATGGGAGATGACAGCCTCTTCAGCAGCTGGTGTTGGAAAAACTGGACAGCTACATGTAAGAGAATGAAACTGTACTACTGTCTAGCCCCATACACAAAGGTAAACTCAAGGTGGATCAAAGACTTGAATGTAAGTCATGAAACCATAAAACTCTTAGAAAAAAACATAGGCAAAAATCTCCTGACATAAACATGAGCAACTTCTTCATGAACATATCTCCCCGGGCAAGGGAAACAAAAGCAAAAATGAACAAGTGGGACTATATCAAGCTGAAAAGCTTCTGTACAGCAAAGGACACCATCAGTAGAAGAAAAAGACATCCTACAGTATGGGAGAATATATTCATAAAAAACGTATCTGATAAAGGTTGACATCCAAAATATATAAAGAATTCATGCACCTTAACAAACAGAAAGCAAATAATCCAATTAAGAAATGGGCAGAGGACATGAATAGACACTTCTCTAAAGAAGAAATTCAGATGGCCAACAAGCACATGAAAAGATGCTCCACATCACTAATCATCAGAGAAATGCAGATTAAAACCACGAGATATCACCTCACACCAGTGAGGATGGCCAACATCCAAAACACAAACAACAACAAATGTTGGCGAGGATGTGGAGAAAAGGGAACCCTCCTACACTGCTGGTGGGAATGCAAATTAGTTCAACCATTGTGGAAAGCAGTATGGAGGTTCCTCAAAAGACTCAAAATAGAAGTACCATTTGACCCAGGAATTCCACTCCTAGGAATTTACCCTAAGAATGTAGCAGCCCAATTTGAAAAGGACAGATGCACCCCTATGTTTATTGCAGCACTATTTACAATAGCCAAGAAATGGAAGCAACCTAAGTGTCCATCAGTAGATGAATGGATAAAGAAGATGTGGTACATATACACAATGGAATATTATTCAGCCATAAGAAGAAAACAAATCCTACCATTTGCAACAACATGGATGGAGCTAGAGGGTATTATGCTCAGTGAAATAAGCCAAGCCGAAAAGACAAGTATCAAATGATTTCACTCATATGTGGAGTATAAGAACAAAGAAAAAAACTGAAGGAACAAAACAGCAGCAGACTCACAGAACCCAAGAACGGACTAATAGTTACCAAAGGGAAAGGGACTGGGGAAAATGGGCGGGAAGGGAGGGATAAGAGGGAAAAAGGGGCATTACGATTAGCAAATGTAATGTTGGGGGGGCACGGGGAGGGCAGTACAACTCAGAGAAGACAAGTAGTGATTCTATAGCATCTCACTACGCTGATGGACAGTGACTGTAATGGGGTTGGTGGGGTGGACCTGATGAAGGGGTAGTTTAATAATCGCAATATTGCACATGTAATTGTAAATTAATGATAATAAAATAAATTATATTAAAAAAAAATACATATTGAAAAAACACACAATTTTTATCCAATCAGCCTGACAAAAGTTTAAAATAAGACATAATTTGTGCAGTGAAAAAAAAAAAAAAAAAGAATATTTTGCTGTGTCTTTGTGGGCAGAATTTCTCAAATCAAAGTGCCCTCAGTGGGTTTGACAAATATATTGAGTTTAGTTCTTTCAAGACACTCAGCATAGTAACCTACATCTGATGCAATTAAATAGTTTATATTCTTCATCTCATCAAACTATAATCAGGACATCCATTTTGGTGTATTTTGAAATGCTACCAGATATATTTATCTCAAGATTCCAGTTTAGATTTTAAAATGTCTAGATTATGCAAAATACAAGGCTAAAATAAACAGCTATAATTGATTTGTTAGTGAGATATTAGAGAAATTCACTTAAATGGAAAATAATTGACTTTGTTTTTTTCCATGTAACTGTTAAACAAGATCCTTGACAGTGAACATGTACCTGATAAATTTTACCCCTTTTACTCTAGATGCATTTAAGGATATCACTTTCCCAGGGTATCACTGTGTACTCTTTTCTCCATGATTTTATGAGTACAAATGGATGTACGTGGCCACAGCTGCTGCTTTTCCATAATAAACATACTGAAATAGAATATTGCTAGTTCAAAATATTTGAGTCAAATAAGAAATACTTGGCAGGAAAAAAAAGCCATTTTGACAGTTTAGAATTTGTATTATTTTAAAAGCAAAGAGACCATTAAAGGTAAGGAGAGTTAATTAAGCACAAAACATAAACATTTAATAACATCTCATTAATACCCATGTAATTGTTCCTATATCTAGAAGTTGTTTCTATGAGTACTCCTCCACTATTCACAAGAAAAAAATTACTTCATGAAAGCTATCACAATCAATTACAGTTTGTCCACTTTGGGGGGCCAATGAGGCAGAGAATTAAACTCCAACTAATTTCCAAAGTCATTTACCAGCTGATGACTTAGTACATTTGCTGCCACAGGCATAGGCGCTGTGGAACATGCTGTAGAGTGCAGAAAACATATCATTTGGCTCATGATAGAGCCATGAGCCATGTTTGTTTATTTATTTTATAGTCATAAATTCCCTGAGGTCCAGGAAATAAACAACTTGATTTTATTATTAAATATACCTTTAAATTCAACAAGAAAACCTATGCTTTCTAATGCAAACTAAAAATCTTTCAGTCACTTAGTTAAATTATTCTAAAAGGCACAACAAAGCTAAGGGATTAATATGAGTTCATATGAATGTTATGTTGAATTCCTTTATAATACAAATAAGCAGGAACCACATACAGGTATTACAACTTTTACAGATGATGAAATCTCTTAATTAATTGCTTAAAGCAAAAATAAAATCATAATTCCTTAATAGATACTGTAGTCTAATAACCTTCTAGGTTCTAAGTTATTGGAATAGATTAATGCTGACATATTAACTGTCCAGGGCACACTCTAATTATCTAAAGATTTAGTCAAAGTCTAATTATTTTATTTTTTTATGGTGATAACTTTACATCATTTGAGAGTCTAATTTGGGCATTATTCTAAAATTTGAAAAACTTGTAATTTCTTTTAAGTTCATATATTCTTACCCATAGTAGTAGTATTACTTTATAGAAGAGAATTAATTGAGTATGAAACAGGCTAGGAATAAAATGTCTCCAAAGTTGTCAGAATAACAGGATGAGAACATATAACAATGTGTTTAGCATCAACATGTCTAAAAAAATTCTCCTTATGTACGTGCTAGACATATAAATTCATCTACATCAACCTCCAAGAAAGAGAAACTCATAAAAGTTATACTAGGAAAAGAAACTGATATTGGGTAGCAGGAAAAGAACGAATGGAAGCATTTGTTAGGTTGTATTTTGTCATTTCCAATACTGAGTGATCAAGTGAGACTTTAAATATCTACATTTTCTAAAGACTGGAAACACTTAATATAGCATTTGTTTTGTTTTTGTTTTTCTGCAACAAAGTCTAAGCAGGTGCAATGTTTCCTAACTCAATTTTAATGATATTGTCTCATTAACCCAAAGGCCTTTGGCTTATAATTATCATGTTCCACATACAGAAAGAGTTCTCAGGAGAGTCACATTAGATAAATGTATTCAGAGGGCTGGTTAATCAAATTGGCAATACTGTACAGGAAACAGGCAATCGGAGAATTTCTCAGAAATCTGCATATCCCCAGATATCTTCTGCTCCAAATCATTGAATGCTCACATTAAAATCCTAACAGGTCATTGAGTAACATTATGGACTAAACTCTAAAAAACAGGCCTTGCAATACCTGAGAGTGATTGTCACTCTGTGAACCCCGGGCTATGGGCAGGCCTGGTAGGGGGCTGGAAAGGCAAAGGTGGGAATGAGCAGATGGTAGAGGAAGCTGGGTCTTTCTAAAATGAAAGGAGGAGTCAACAAGATACATTATTTTCCTCCTAGGTTTTCATTGTGTTTTTAAATTTGTTTTAGTTTTTTTTGGACTAACATATAATAATTTTAGTAATGTAACATCTATAAACACAACCGTAACTAATAACATGTTATCCACCAACAAGAATTTATTGTATTCCCTTGTGGTAAACATTGTTTTTCATGTGTCTTTGATAAACAAATGCTTATGAAGATATTGATACCAGTACCTTCTCAAAACAGGGTAACTGGCAGCTTGCCAGAAGAATCTATGTGTAAACTAGAATTTAAAAGCCCTTTACTTTTTCATTGAAATAGGAACTACCTGAAGCAGTTCTAGCTTTCAATGTACTGCTTTGATGTATGTCTCTACAATATCCCATCAATACAGGTTCTTAGCCTCCAGCTAAGAGGGTTACTTTATAAAATAGTTGAGAAGCATTATTAAGGAAACTGGAACTACAAGAAGACTTATTTATCAGATTTGAAGAGGGAATTTTCCATATCATATTCAAAATGTGTATGACCTCATAAATAAAATTTGTATCCTCATATAATGATCTCCCCTTATAAATTGCATACATATACAAACACACACACACACATGATCATTTAATTATCATTAAATACTAAGCAAATCAAGCACAATCTAGCTTATTCAAATCCCTTTTCTTTGACAAAAATATCAGTAAAGTAAATCCTGCAAGTGAAGCAGATGGCATAAGTAAAATGCTTATACCAACACAGCATGTACAAAAGGTTAATTGAATTGCCTCATCATGAATTACATAGCATATATACATATATATCTTCCCCAGTGTAGCAGCCTTTAGAACAAAATTATGGTTCCTTTTTCTAGTTCAACTAGTGTAATGACATTAATTATAATCACAACAATTCTAGAACTGCTAAAAATATACTTTAAAACCATTAATGTATTTTTTTCTTTCTGATGGACAAAGAAATTATTGGGAAACTTGTTGAGTGCTCTGGGCAAAGAGAAAAGTGTGCAAAAAACTATGAAAGTGTGCCATAGCAAGTCATATTTTAGAAATTGCAAAATAAAACAGAAGCTCACAACTTACTCATAGCATTTGGGGTATGAGAATCTCACTAAGAGCTTATTATATTAATATGATAATGTAGCAATTAATGTTCCACCCTAATCTAAGTTTATAAGAAATGAAGTTCTACGTGGACTATTTGAGAAGACAGTAAAGCAACTAAAATGTTGAAATATTTACTTCAAATATTAAAACAAAAATTACTCTATAAATCTCTATTGAAAGGGAAGTCCAGGCAGTCCAAAATAGCCACTTCCCCATGTTGTTCCTTTACCAAACTGTCTGGGTCCTTGTTATGAAAACTTTAAGCTTAAATGTAGGGCCAAGAAATAGCTAATGAAGAACACCTGGATTTTCTCCAGAATTTCACTCTACCAGTTCTAGTACAACCAGGTAGAAATTAACATTTTATAACCAATTATGTTTTTTGCTTGGCATCATGCTAACCAACTGAGTTTTTTTAAAAAAGAGAATTTCCCAAACTGACTTGTTATTCTATGCCATATCTCATTCATTGGCTATTTATTGAGGGCTACCCATGTGTCACCCACTGTGACAGGCCCATAAACGAAACCTTTATATTTGTGTTGCAGAAATCTCTTTGCATCTGTTCCAGATCCACTGTTTTCTATAGTTAGTAGTAGCTCTTGGTAGAAAGACTACATTTATTCTTTAAGTTGGATTTTGATATAAAATTAATACCGTGTTTCGTGAGGCTTACTGTGTTCGTGAGGTCTGTATACATTGTGGTGCAGCCTTCTTTCCTGTTGCTGTTTTAGGGTTAGTTGTAATAACTATATTTTCATACTATCTGTGGTTTTGGGAGGAGTTCTCTGTCTCACCTCTCACACTGCCATCTTGAATCTCTATTAATGTATTTTTTTGAATCAAGTATTATTTGACCCTTAAAAGAGTGTGTTATGCCCATAGTATTAGAAATGGTATTGAAATATTCTTTAAAAATTGAAGTCAGCCTAACCTAAAGATAAGGGCATTCTGCTGGTCAGTTTCCTATGCAAAAAACAATGAAGACAAGGCCCCAAATTCTTTCTCAAAAATAATTTGCCCAGAAAAGTATCAATAGTTTCAAAAAGGCACTAAAGAACTAGTGTTATTGTTGGCTGGTTCTGGTTCTCAAACATATGAAAAGATCTGAAAAGGAGGTCAGGTCAAAGGAGGTCGTAGCTTTCAAACTCTGTAATCTTAAATATCTTAGTTGCTGCAAGCTTCTCTTTTCTTTATTTTAAAATTGTGCTTTTTCTCTTTTTCTATTGCAGATGTTTTCTAATTTATTTCAGATTTTGTAAATGAGCTAATTAAAAATCTCATATTTAGGGGTGAGATGTGAACACTATAATATTTGAGAGTTGTATACACAACACATACACACATGTGCCTATCATTCTTTAAGCTCTTTATAAGCAGTTCCTTTGTCTTAAACAAACCTATATAGAGAGTCTAGGTAACAGAATTGGATAAGTGGCTCAGATATTTTTCAAAGGAATAAATTATGACTTTAAACTTAACCTTTACTGAAATAGCTAA
Organism: Smutsia gigantea; assembly: GCA_032199065.1. Taxonomy (NCBI): domain Eukaryota; kingdom Metazoa; phylum Chordata; class Mammalia; order Pholidota; family Manidae; genus Smutsia; species Smutsia gigantea. The sequence goes on along the minus strand of JAVSCE010017247.1, from coordinate 87,106 downwards.
CATTTCTGTAGTCATAAGTAAATAGATCAATGTGGAATTCTCTTTGTGGTTTTATTAATTTACCAGAAGTGTGTTAGTTTTTTGTTTTTTTGTTTTTTTGCTATTGCTAATATACAATTACATGAGCAACATTATGGTTACTAGACTCCCCCTATTATCAAGTCCCCACCACATACCCCATTGCAGTCACTGTCCATCAGCGTAGTAGGATGTTATAGAATCACTACTTGTCTTCTCTGTGTTATACTGCCTTCCCCGTATCACCCCACCACATTCCCACCCCCGCTACATTATTTGTGCTAATTGTAATAGCCATTTTTACCCCTTATCCCTCCCTTCCCACCCACCCTCCTCAGTCCCTTTCCCTTTGGTAACTGTTAGTCCATTCTTGGGTTCTATAAGTCTGCTGCTGTTTTGTTCCTTCAGTTTTTCTTTGTTCTCATACTCCACAGATGAGTGAAATCATTTGATACTTGTCTTTTTCGGCTTGGCTTATTACACTGAGCATAATATCCTCTAGCTCCATCCATGTTGTTGCAAATGGTACGATTTGTTTTTTTCTTATGGCTGAATAATATTCCATTGTGTATATATACCACATCTTCTTTATCCATTCATCTACTGATGGATACTTAGGTTGTTTCCATTTCTTGGCTATTGTAAATAGTGCTGCAATAAACATAGATGTACATACGTCTTTTTCAAACTGGGCTGCTGCATTTTTAGGGTAAATTCCTAGGAGTGGAATTCCTGGGTCAAATGGTATTTCTATTTTGACTTTTTTGAGGAACCTCCATACTGCTTTCCACAATGGTTGTACTAATTTACATTCCCAACAGCAGTGTAGGAGGGTCCCCTTTCTCCATATCCTTGCCAACATGTGTTGTTGTTTGTCATTTGGATGGCAGCCATCCTAACTGGCATGAGGTGATATCTCATTGTGGTTTTAATTTGCATTTCTCTGATAACTAGTGATGTGGAGCATATTTTCATGTGCCTGTTGGCCATCTGAATTTCTTCTTTGGAAAAGTGTCTATTCATGTCCTCTGCTCATTTTTTAATTGGATTATTTGCTTTTTGTTTGTTGAGGTGCATGAGCTGTTTCTATATTTTGGGTGTGAACCCCTTATCGGATATATAACTTGTGAATATATTCTCCCATACTGTAGGATCTCTTTTTGTTCTACTGATGGTGTCCTTTGCTGTACAGAAGCTTTTTATTTTAATATAATCCCACTTGCTCATTTTTGCTTTTGTTTCCCTTGCCCGGGGAGATATATTCATGAAGAAGTTGCTCATGTTTATGCCCAAGATATTTTTGCCTATAGTTTTTTTCTAAGAGTTTTATGGTTTCATGACTTACATTCAGGTCTTTGATCCATTTTGAGTTTATTTTTGTGTATAGGGTTAGAGAGTAATCCAGTTTCATTCTCTTACATGTAGCTGTCCAGTTTTTCCAACGCCAGCTGTTGAAGAGGCTGTCATTTCCCCATTGTATATCCATGGCTCCTTTATCATATATTAATTGACCTTATATGCTTGAGTTATATCTGGGCTCTGTATTCTGTTCCACTGGTATGTAGGTCTGTTCTTGTGCCAGTACCAAATTGTCTTGATTACTGTAGCTTTGTAGTAGAGCTTGAAGTCAGGGAGCGTAATTCCCCCTGCTTCATTCTTCCTTCTCAGGATTGCTTTGGCTATTCCAGGTCTTTTGTGGTTCCATATGAATTGTAGAACTATTTGCTCTAGTTCATTGATGAATGCTGTAGGTATTTTGATAGGAATTGCATTGAATGTGTAGATTGCTTGAGGCAGGATGGCTCTTTTGACAGTATTAATTCTTCTTAACCAAGAGCATGGGATGAATTTCCAGTTATTAGTGTCCTCTCAATTTCTCTTAAGAGTGTCTTGTAGTTTTCAGGGTATAGGTCTTCACTTCCTTGATTAGGTTTATTCCTAGGTATTTTATTCATTTGGATGCGATTGTGAATGGAATTGTTTTCCTGATATCTCTCTCTGCTAGTTCATTATTAGTGATTAGGAATGCAACAGATTTCTGTGTATTAATTTTGTATGCCGAAACTTGCTGAATTCAGATATTAGATCTAATAGTTTTGGAGTGGATTCTTCAGGGTTTTTTATGTACAATATCATGTCATCTGCAACCAGGGACAGGTAGAGTTCTTTCTTCCCAATATGGATGCCTTTTATTTCTTTGTGTTGTCTTATTGCTGTGGCTAGGACCCCCAGAACTATGTTGAATAAAAGTGGGGAGAGTGCACATCCTTGTCTTGTTCCTAATCTTAAAGGAAAAGCTTTCAGCTTCTCACTGTCAAGTATAATGTTGGCTGTGGGGCTGTCATATATGGCCTTTATTATGTTAAGGTACTTGCCCTCTATACCCATTTTGTTGAGAGTTTTTATCATGAATGAATGTTGAGTTTTGTCAAATACTTTTTCAGCATCTATGGAGATAATCATATGGTTTTTGTCCTTCTTTTTGTTGATGTAGTGGGTGATGTTGATGGATTTTCCAATGTTGTACCATCCTTGCATCCTTAGGATGAATCCCAATTTTTCATGATGGATGATCTTTTTGATACATTTTTTTAATTCAGTTTGCTAATATTTTGTTGAATATTTTTGCATCTATTTTCATCAGAGATATTGGTCTGTAATTTTCTTTTTTGTGGTGTCTTTGCCTGGTTTTGGTATTAGAGTGATGTTGGCCTTTTAGAATGAGTTTGGGAGTATTCCCTCCTCTTCTACTGTTTGGAAAACTTTATTGAGGGTGGGTATTAGGTCTTCACTAAATGTTTAATAAAATTCAGCAGTGATACCATCTTGTTTAGGCTTTTGTTCTTAGGTAGTGTTTTGATTACCAATTCAATTTCTTTGATGGTAATTGGTCTATTCAGATTTTCTGTTTCTTTGTATGTCAGCCTTGGAAGGTTGTATTTTTCTAGAAAGTTGTCCATTTCTTCTAGGTTATCCAGTTTGTTACCATATAATTTTTCATAGTATTCTCTCATAATTCTTTGTATTTCTGTGGTGTCCGTAGTGATTTTTTCTTTCTCATTTCTGATTCTGTTTATGTTTGTAGACTCTCTGTTTTTCTTGATCAGTATGGCTAGGGGTTTATCCATTTTGTTAATTTTCTCAAAGAACCAGCTCCTGCTTTCATGGATTCTTTCTGTTGTTTTATTCTTCTCAATTTTATTTATTTTTGCTTTAATCTTTATTATGTCCCTCCTTCTACTGATTTTGGGCCTCATGTGTTCTTCCTTTTCTACTTTCATTAATTGTGAGTTTAGACTGTTCATTTGGGAATGTTCCTCTTTCCTGATGTAGGCCTGAATTGCAATATATTTCCCTCTTAGCACGGCCATTGCTGCATCCCACAGATTTTGTGGTGTTCGATTGTTGTCATTTGTATCCATATATTGCTTCATCTCTGTTTTTATGTGGTTATTGCTCCATTGATTATTTAGGAGCCTGTTATTAAGCCTTCATGTGTTTGTGGGCTTTTTCATTTTCTTTGTGTTATTTATATCTAGTTTCATACCTTTGTGATCTAAGAACCTAGTTGGTACAATTTCAGTTTTTTTTAATTTACTGATATTCTTTTTGTGGCCTAATATATGATCAATTCTTGAAAATGTTCCATGTGCATTTGAGAAGAATGTGTATCCTGTTACTTTTGGATGGAGTGTTCTGTAGATGTCTGCTAGGTCCATCTCTTCTAATATGTTGTTCAGTGCCTCTGTCGCTATACTTATTTTCTGTCTGGTTGATCTGTCCTTTGAAGTGAGTGGTGTGTTGAAATCTCCTAAAATGAATGCGTTGCATTCTATTTCCCCCTTTAATTCTGTTAATATTTGTTTCACATGTGTAGGTGATCCTGTGTTGGGTGCATGGATATTTGTAATAGTTATAATCTCTTGTTGGACTGACCCTTTTATCATTATGTAATGTTCTTCTTAGTCTCATGTGACTTTCTTTGTTTTGAAGTCTATTTTGTCTGATACAAGTACTGCAACTCCTGCTATTTTCTCACTGTTAGTTCCATGAAATAACTTTTTCCATCCCTTTACTTTCAGTCTGTGTATGTTTTTAGGTTTGAAGTGAGTGTCTTGTAGGCAGCATACAGATGGGTCTTGTTTTTTATCCATTTTATAACTCTATGTCTTTTGATTGGTGCATTCAGACCTTTTACATTTAGGGTGATTATCCATAGGTATGTATTTATTGCCATTGCTGATTTTAGATTCGTGGTTACCAAAGGTTCAAGGTCAATTCTCTTACTATCTAACAGTCTAATTTAACTTACTTCATATACTATTACAAACACAACCTAAAGGTTCTTTTTTTTTCCTCCTTTTCCTTCCTCCTCCATTCTTTGTTTGTTATGAATCGTATTCTGTTCTCTTTGTCTGCCTTTGGGTGACATCTTTTTCGCCTTAGGATTTTATCCTTCTATAGGAGTCCCTCCAAAATGCACTGTAGAGGTGGTTTGTGGGAGGTAAATTCTCTCAGCTTTTGCTTATCTCAAAATTGTTTAATCCCTCCTTCAAATTTAAATGATAACATTACCGGGTAAAGTATTCTTGGTTCAAGGCCCTTCTGCTTCATTGCATTAAATATGTCATGCCACTCCCTCCTGGCCCATAAGGTTTCTGTTGGGAAGTCTGATGATCACCTGATGGGTTTTCCTTTGTATGTGATCTTTTTTCTCTCTCTAGCTGCTTTTAAAAGTCTGTCTTTATCCTTGATCTTTGCCATTTTAATTATTATATGTCATGATGTTGTCTTCCTTGTGTCCCTTGTGTTGAGAGATCTGTGCCCCTCCATGGCTTGAGAGACTATCTCCTTCCCCAGACAGGGGAGGTTTTCAGCAATTCCCTCCTCAATGACACTTTCTATCCTTTTTCTCTCTCTTCTTCTTCTGGTACCCCTATAATGCGAATATTGTTCCTTTTGGATTGGTCACACAATTCTCTCAATATTCTTTCATTCTTAGAAATCCTTTTTTCTTTCTGGGCTTCAGCTTCTTTGTATTCCTCTTCTCTAATTTCTATTCCATTTACTGTCTCTTCTACTACATCTAATCTGCTTTTAAATCCCTCCATTGTATGTTTCATTTCAGATACAGTTTCTTAATGATTGAATCTCCAACTTAAATTCATTCCTGAGTTCTTGAATATTTTTCTGTACCTCCATAAGCATGTTTATAATTTTTACTTTGAACTCTCTTTCAGGAAGATTGGTGAGTTCGGTTTCATTTGGTTCTCTTTCTGGAGTGTGTGAGATTTTGGTTTGAACCATGTTCTTTTGTCATTTCATATTTCTGTGTGGTGCCCACTAGTGCACAGAAACTCTAGTCTCTGGAGCTGCTCAGCCCCTAGAGTGAGGTTGGGGGTCGTAGGGGAGCGGAGCTGGTGCCTGTGGGGAGGAAATATCTATTTCCTGATTCCCGTCTGTGGTCCCTGTCTCCAGTGTCAGAGCCAGTGGGCTAAGCACACACATGTAAACCTCTGTGCTTTGCATATCTAGCTGTTGTAGGTGGGGCCTCCCACTGGTGGGCCTGACTCCTGCGCAGTGACTGCCAGTTTGGGAGCAGGTGCCTGCAGGCCAGTAGGAAGGCTTGGCAAGCTGTGTGTCACAGTGGGGGGGCCTCGGAGCTGAGTAAGCATCCAGGGAGATGGAGCACCTGAAGCTCCCCAACGTTCCTAACCAGGTAGGCATAGCACACCCAGACAACCTTGTCCAGCTCTCCCTTCTCCCACACAGGAAGCCTAGTGCACACCCCACCCCTTCAGCAGCCCTCTTCACTGCTAGGAAGCCTCTCAGACTGCCTGCTTTTCCTCTGACACAGTGCAGCCAGGTATTGATCCCCTCCTCCACAAATGGCTGGAATGTCAAATTCACAAGCACTCTGACTCTCTGAGATCCCCAACATCCAGAGTACCACACACTATAGGATTCTGCTCACAAAGAAGATCCAGGGCTAGGTGTTCAGCAGTCCCAGTCTTCCACCCCCTCCCCTTCTCCATTTCTCTTCCTTCTGCCAGTGAGCTGGGGTCTGGGAAGGGCTTGGTTCCCACCAGATTAAGGCTTTCCAATGTTACCCTGTTTCGTGAGGTCTGCTCTGTTCGTGAGGTCTGTTTGCAGTCTAGTTCAGCCTTCTTTCTTTTTGCTGTTTTCAGGTTTGTTTTATTAATTAATTATATTTTTCTACAATTTGTGGTTTGGGGAGGAGCTCTCCATCTCACCTCTCATGCCGCCATCTTGCAAGTCCTCTCTTTTATCTTTTTTTCGAAGTGTGTTAGTTTTTAATACTGTTGACAAACACTAGCTATATGGTTGGCTTATCTGTCTTGTTCATTCATGTTGTAAAATAATACCAACAACAAAGTGGCAAAAGGGTCAGGTACATGACCCATATTGCATGTCTCAGCCTGAAGTTTTATCCACAGACGTCATATAACCAGACCTGATTATTAAATAAGATGCCAATGTCAACCCACAAAGAATGAGCCCCAAATAAAAGCTTCCTACAACAAAAGCTTCCCTTATAGCACCCATAGATTTTTTAAAGCTGCCTTTGTCCATGATTTTAGGTATTAGTTTCTATGCATTTAATCATCACCCTATAAAAGAAACCCAAAATTATTTTAATCAAAACACCTGTCATGTTTCATAAGCCATTTTTTCTAGTTTAGTAATTTAGATATATGTTAAATCTATATTCTAAGTTAGAAAAATGACTAATTAAATATGCTTGATAATGAATTGGGTTTCCCTCATAGGGAACCCCAGTGTCCGTACACTGCAGGCCAATAGGAAGGCTTGGCAGGCTGTGTGTCACAGTGCGGGACCTCAGAGGTGAGTAGGCAGTCGGGGATGGAGCACCTGAAGCTCCCGAACATTTGTATACTTTTGCTTCCCTGGTTTCATGTCATCTCTTGATGATGTTTTCACAGCTGAACACTCAGCACCACTTAGAGACACCCCACTTCCAGGACTCCATATTATGAAATTCCTCTTTCTGGCCCCAATTTATGATCCTTTGGGGCTTTTGGACATAGGCAGATTGGATTTAAAATCCTGACTCTGTCATAACAAATCAGCATGTTGGACAAAGTATCAAACTTTTCTGAGGATCTCTGTCTGTTCTTAAGTTGATGCCATAATGTTTTGACTACTGTAGCTTTACAATATAGTTTTAAATAAGGAAATATAATGCTTCCAGTTTTGTTCTTCTTTCTCCAGTTTGTTTTTTCTAGTGAGAGTCTTTGTGGGTCGATAAAAATTTTAACATTGTTTTTTCCTATTCCTATGAAAAATACCATTGGAATTTTGATAGGGATTGCATTGAATCTGCTTTGAAAATTGCTTTGGATAGTATGGACATGTTAGCAATATTAATTCATCCATTCCGTGAGTGTGGAATATCTTTCCATTTTTGGGTGTCTTCACATAAAATCTTATTACCTGCTTTCTCAAATTTGCCATTTGTCACTCTTCTAGTGTTTAAATTTAAATAATTAAACTCATCTCTGACTGTCCTGATGTATGACTTTAGCTATGTTCAACTATTGTCCAAATTATCATCTTAAACCACAAATCTTTGAAGTTATTTCATTGCTTAATAAATTCTAGTGCTATACCTTTGATTGCATGCACTGCTAAAACCCTCCTCAATTTGGCATCTACAATTTTTCCTAGATTTTCCTTGCCTGGCTTACCCTCAATCAATTTTTCACAAAATAGCAAGAAATGTTTGTATGACATAAAGTAAACTGTATCTCTACCCATCCCCCTAAGCAGGTTCAATACCTTCTCAATGCTCCCAGAAGGATGAAAAAAAAAATCCAAACTGCTTCCAACACCCTCCAACACCCCAAATAATCAGACTCCTTTCTGGCATTTTAATTGTGTTCTAAGCCAGTGTCACTTTTCTCATTGTATTCTCATCACACTATTGTTCTTTCAATTAATTAAAAAGCCATGTTTTTCCCCATTTTGAGCTCCTTATATATGATGATCCTCCAACTTGAATTTTATTTTCCTCCCCTGCATCATAGGCTTAATTTTTCTTAACTTCCGTCTCAGTCACTTCTTCTCTGACCAGTCATTTAACGTTAGTTCATATCCCCCTTCTATTTCAGCTCCCTCTTTCCTAACAGCACCAATTTTAATTTGTAAATATTTTACTACTTTATTTTTTTCTATATACATGATTAGCACAAAGCCAAATACGAGCAGGTCAGTTCCCTGCCCTCTTCATCAATACATTCCCTATTATAGTTGTTTGGAATTCAACAGATATCTAACCTTATGAATGAACAAATAAGTTAAGACTGGGTGCTCCATAAATACATGTAAACTGTGTATCAATCCCAATTGAAATCCAAGAATGTGGCAGCCATAAAGGGAAGTAAACAATATTTTTAGTGAAGAAAAAAATAGAAAGTAGAAAATTCATTTGTTTTTTATTGAACAATAGTCAATTAATTTCCAAAATGTCTTTGGTGGGTTAAATTGTTTACTGCAGAGGAATATTGAATGACTTCACTTTGATGTATCACAGTTTTACTGTAAGGGTAGAACTATAATGTCAGATGTCAAAAAGTGTTTTGTGCCATTAGAATTTAATATTTATTTTTCAATATTTTTCTCAATTTTCTTTTCCAATTAAATGAAGGTAATATAGAACAAGTTGGTAAACAAGAAGCTCTATTATTCTGCAATTATATAAGCAAGTAATGAATGTTAGACATATAGCATAAAAGATTTAAAAATTTATACATAAATACATATATATAAAACAGTCATTACCAGTTCATTTAGTTAGATCTATATAGCTATGACTATGTCCATAATGTACCCCACATTTTCATTATCTTTTTTTTCTCTGTGCCATGATACACAAATGATATTATTGACTTTACTCAAGTTCAGAAAGGAAATCATAGAAAAAAAAACAAACAAAACAAAAACTCAAACTGAGTAGGATTTCCTGTCAGCCTACATCTCCTCAAAGGGCAAATGGCCAGCTTACATTGTCAGGTGTAACTAGCAGTTATCTCTATGGTCTTAGACTTGCACTTGAGCCAGTCTTGAAAGCAGGTATGTTCCCCATGCTGTAAATAATCATTCAGTGCCCAGGAATAATAAATTGCTTGCCACCAATAGAATGTTTCAATATTCTTCTAGGTAATATTATATTTTCTTTTACATTTGATCCTTTTACTATGTGTCCCTCAGATTTTTCCTTAAATGTTGGTCAGGGAGAAAAAAATAGTCCATTTTAAAATTAATTTACTAACTTCATTATTCTATTAATTAATTAAAATTTAATAAATTTTATTTTATTGATTGATTTAATTAAGGCCTCAATTGCTTTGTGTAATATCTTAATTTAATAATTTGCTATGGTTTTTCAAGAAGGATGGTTTATAATCTAAAGTCACACTTTAATAATTGTATATTACTTACAGTGTATAATATATAAGCACATTCATATCTTTGCAGATATAATTATATAGTCTTTGTTGGACCATAAAATTATTTATACTAATGGAAAATCATCCTTGTTATTATTATAATATCAAGTCCACATATATTTCAGAAGAGTTCTCAGTATAAGGAAGTTTAAAAATTCTTTTGTAAAAAAGATTTATGTACTATTGGCCTTCTTGGATTAACTATTTATCATTGAAGGCAATACCCCATTTTTCTTCCAGCTTTTCAGTACATATTCATTACTCTTTCATATGTAACTTCTAAAAACTATTTTATTCTAGTCAATCCTTTTCAGAAGGCAAAACATTACATAAAAAATATATTTTGGGATAAAGAGAACCTCATCTGGTCAAAAAAATATCTTACAGAACCAAGTTTTCGATTGGCTGGTCCTTTACTATCATATTCTTTCTTATTAAAATAGTGTATTCTATTCTCAAACAATAGATGAGTTGAATGGGAATGGATGAATTCTAAATATTCTAATTTTCTATCCTGGTAATTTATCATTATATTTCCATAATCAAATAAGTTTTGTCAAATGCTGTATACATATATTCTGTTAGATGCCTTTAATATTTATTGATTTCTTAGTATATGTTAAGTACTTTATATAGATTTCACTCCAACAAACACCCTCTGTATAAATGCTATAATTATCTATAGCAAACACAGTTTGAAACTAAGGCTTAAAGATTAAAATACATTTCCATGATCATTTCAGGATCTGACTTACTCAGGTCTGCCCAATTGCATAGATCTATCCTAGGAGGAGAGGAAAGGAACTGTGTGGCAGCCCTGAAACTGCTAACTCATTCTCAGAATGAGTATTTATCCCTGCTTTTCTAGGATGTGTATTCAAAATGATACCCTTCCCCCAATTAGCTCATTGTTTCATTTTTTAACTTTCTATTTCCCTTTTTCTGCAAAATTCACCCCAGTTGTCCTAAAAATGTTCTTCCAATCAGCTGCATTGCAGTTCCCAAATCCCAAACTGTCTGAATTCTCCCTTCTGCATGACCCAGAAAGTAGCACAGAGGGCAGGTCCCCATTTCCTGTTTTAAAAATAAACCTCTTCTGCAGTATCCTTTATCCTATCAATCAGATTTTGTCAAACACCAAAGAGTAATCTTTGGAAACCAGAGAATTAGAACTAAAGGGAAAAAAATAGTCTTAACTTTTCATCTTAGAAAACTAACAATCAATTAAACTAAGACAAAATTTAAAAATGTCATAATAACCCAAAGAAGAAATGTGTGGCAATTACTAGTTCCTAGAATTCAGGGTCTTTGCCTGGAATCTGGGGCCAAAAACTGTCTGTATCTAGAAATGGAGTGCTCAATTTGAGATTCTTGGGAAAGCTTTCTCCTGCCTCAGCCCTTCTGCATTGAAAAATCATGTGAGATTCTCAGGTTTAAATCTCCAAGTAGTGACAACATTCTGTCATGGGACCATAATACTTTTTGAATTCGGAAACATGGAACCAGAGATACATGCCTCGTTACTTTGCTACTGTATCAGTAGTGAATAGTATCTGTCGTTTCAACAAGGTTCAACCCCAGGTTCATGTTGGTGTGGCTTCAAGTGAAATAGAGTTCTGGGCTGAAGAGCATGCAGAGATTCCTGTGATTCTCCTTGGGAAAAGCCACCTGAGCCTGCTATTAACTTGGATACACTGAATCAATCAGTTTTGGGAGGTGTAAGTCCAAATCCCATCAAGTAATTCGTGATTCGTTCCTCATAGGATAAATTATGATTTCTAATGAATGTAAATAGGATAGCTTTTAAAAGCTGAGGTATTACTTGGGCCATTCCTTTTATAATTCATCAGATAATTTTACAAGATTTATTTTTAGGGTACCATCTTTTTCTTTTGATTTTCACCAGTAACTGCAGAAGAAAATTACTATGTTTATTTATCTTACATTTATATGTACAATGTATTTATTATGTAAGTATAATTTGTATGTATATATGTAGAGAGAGAGGCAGAGAGGACACATCTGATAATGCTGAGAACGAACAATTTGCATATGTCACAGATGGTTTATTTAGACATCACCATGTTATATATTAATACTTTAATATTACAGATACCAAATATGGAGACAATATTTGGATATATATAATCTCTATATTCTGGGTAGACAGGCCATCAAATGTCTTCACATACTCAGAAATTGAGTTTTCATATCTAAGGCATTTTAGTGTCTCAGAATGAATTTATTGAAAGGCAGTAAGGGAGAATAGTTTATTATATTTTGTGAAAAAGAGTGGACTTACTCATAATTATGCAGCAGATAACCCTCAAATATATGTACTATAATTAAAATCTGAGTATATTTTCTCTATATTTTTAGTGGAGATTAAATTGTAGATTATAATTAAGATGGGTGAGTCTATTTAATTTTTTTATTTAAGTTTTACTTATATTGAATTGATGCAGGCTGTTTGCTTTATAGACTGAAGAGACATAGTATCCTTTTTATTAAAGGTAGGAACAGAAATAGATTGAATTAATACTATGATACATTGATATAATTCTATGACTGCTGCATGCCTAAAGCCTTTGCTTCATTTGCGGTAGATACTTATAGTATATTTAAACACAGTTCTCTTCTTAAATATGTGTTACATCCTTAAAAATCTGTGAAAACACAAATTCAAAGCCAAGATTTTCCCCATAGAAATATATACTTTTTTACTAGAGATAGAGAAAATGTAATTATTATTGGAAACTTTCTCTATTTTTCATCTTTCATTTTTTAGAACTAAAACATAGGAATACTTTTAGTATTTTAGTGAAGAAGTCTTAGGCAGAGTATACTTATAATCTTATCTACCTATATCCAAATCCTCTGCTCAATTCCATCTTTCATCTAACTTGCAAAATTTCCATTACCTTTTTATGCATAATTCCAAAGGAAGGAAGTGACAATATCTTGAATTCTGTTTTATTAGTTTTATTAGTAATAAACTAGCTTATGCTGACATAAATTTTCATTTAGGTTTCTTTTATTTGATGATCATAATAATTCTGTGAGAAGAAATCACAGAGAAATCTGAGTTTGACAGAAAAATGACACAATTTCCCCAAGTTCCAAATCTGTGAGGCTAAAAGTATGAACTGAGGTTTCTTGATTCTAACTTTAGTAACCTTCAGTCTATCCTTCATTTCATTTTAATGTGCAGAAATGTCCAGGTGGCAAGATCAGAGGCAGAATTCTGGTAAGTGTATCTCATGATCTCAAAGTCTTTTTCAAAATAATGCCAAAGTATTTTGGGTCTCCCTCTCTATAAGTCTACACTCACTACTGTTCTCAAGAGAAATCATAATAAAATGCAATTTATTCAATATATATCCAAGAAAAAGGCAGCACCACAAATCACTGTCATCTAGATGAAATTGCTATGGTTTTTATTTTTGGTTTATAAATTTTAGTCTCCAGCAAGGGAGCATGTGAAACTAATAGGACAGTTATTACATATGGGGGTAAAAGTACAATACTAAATAGATTCAAAGGGATATCTCTAGTTAGAAAATCTTTTGTTGAGGTACTCCGATCTATTCCAGGATATCAGTGAGAGTGCTTTGGATGCCTGTTTTGGAATACCTCCTCTTAGTTGAAGCCTTTATTAACTGCTCCAGGAAAATCACTATAACCCTGCCTTCCCAATCAACCATGACAGACATGTATATATATATATATATATAATAATGAGCCAATAGAGAAGCTCACCTTTCTCCCAGTCCTCCTTTGTTCTACCCCAAAATGGGAATATGTCTCTCAGTTATTCAAGTACTATGATCTGCTTTTCTGTGTGCTTTCATCTCTTAGGAGAATTGCATTTTTCCTAGAAGCCTAGAATAATGATGGGAAGCCAGGGAGGATTCACTTTTTTTAAAAGGTATTATTGATATACGCTCTTATGAAGGTTTCACATTAAAAACAATGTAGTTACTACATTTACCCATATTATCAAGTCCACACCCATACCCCAATGCAGTCACTGTCCATCAGTGTAGTAAGATGCCTCAGACTCACTGTTTGCCTTCTCTGTGCTACACTGTTTTCCCCATGATCCCCCACACCATGTGTACTAAACATAATACCCCTCAATCCCCTTCTCCCACCCTCCCCACCCACCCTCATACACCACTCCCCTTTGGTAACCACTAGTTCCTTCTTGGACTCTCTTAGTCTGCTGCTATTTTGTTCCTTCAGTTTTGCTTCGTTGTTATACTCAACAAATGAGGGAAATCATTTGGAACTTGTCTTTCACTGCCTGGCTAATTTCACTGAGCAAAATACCCTCCAGCTCCATCCATGTTGTTGCAAATGCCAGGATTTGTTTCCTTCTTATGGCTGAATAGTATTCTGTTGTGTATATGTACCACTTCTTCTTTATCCATTCATCTACTGATGGACACTTAGGTTGCTTCCATATCTTGGCTATTGTAAAAATAGCTGCAATAAACATAGGGGTGCATCTGTCTTTTTGAATCTGAGAAGTGGTATTCTTTGGGTAAATTCCAAGGAATAGGATTCCAGGGTCAAATGGTATTTCTATTTTTAGTTTTTTGAGGAACTTCCATATTACTTTCCACAATGGTTGAACTAGCTTACATTCCCACCAACAGTGTAGAAGGGTTCCCCTTTCTCCACATCCTCGCCAGCATTTGTTGTTCTTTTGGATGCTGGCCATCATTACTGGTGTGAGGTGATATTTCATTGTAGTTTTAATTTGCATTTCCCTGATGATTAGTGATGTGGAGCATCTTTTCATGTGTCTGTTGGTCATCTAAATTTCTTCTTTGGAGAACTGTCTCTTCATATCTTCTGCCCATTTTCTAATTGAGTTATTTGTGTTTTGGGTGTTGAGGCATGTAAGTTCTTTATATAGTTTGGATGTTAACCCCTTGTTGGATATGTCATTTACAAATATATTCTCCCATACTGTAGGATGCCTTTTTGTTCCACTAATGGTGTCCTTTGCCATACAGAAACTTTTAGTTTCATGTAGTCCCATGAGTTCATTTTTGCTTTTGTTTCCCTTGCTTGAGGAGATGTGTTCAGGAGAAGTCATTCATGCTTATATTCAGGAGATTTTTGCCTGTGCTGTCTTCTAAGAGTTTTATGGTTTCATGACTTACATTCAGGTCCTTGATCCATTTTGAGTTTACTTTTGTGTATGGGGTTAAACAATAATCCAGTTTCATTCTTTTGCATGTAGCTGTCCAGTTTTGCCAACACCAGCTATTGAAGAGGCTGTCATTTCCCCATTGTATGACCATGATTAATATATGATTAATATATGATATGATTGACCATATATTGTTGGGTTTATACCAGGGCTCTCTAGTCTGTTCAATTGGTCTATGGGTCTGTTCTTGTGCCAGTACCAAACTGTCTTGAGTACTGTGGCTTTGTAGTAGAGCTTGAAGTTGGGGAGTGTAATTACCCCTGCTTTATTCTTCCTTCTTAGGATTGCTTTGGCTATTCAGGGTCTTTGTGGTTCCATATGAATTTTAGAACGATTTTCTCTAGTTCATTGAAGAATGCTGTTGGGATTTTGATAGGAATTGCATTGAATCTGTAGATTGCTATAGGCAGGATGTCCATTTTGACAATATTAATTCTTCCTATCCATGAGCACGGGATGTGTTTCTATTTATTGGTTTCTTCTTTAATTTCTCTTATGAGTGTCTTGTGGTTTTCAGAGTATAAGTCTTTCACTTCTTTGGTTAGGTTTATTCCTAGGTATTTTATTCTTTTTGATGCAATTGTGAATGGAATTCTTTTCCTGATTTCTCTTTCAGCTACTTCATCGTTAGTGTATAGGAATGCAACAAATTTCTGTGTATTAATTTTGTGTCCCACAACTTTGCTGAATTCAGATAAATTAGATCTAGTCGTTTTGGAGTGGATTCTTTAGAGTTTTTTTTTATGTACAATATCATGTCATCTGCAAATAGGGACAGTTTGACTTCCTCCTTGCCAATCTGGATGTCTTTTATATCTTTGTATTGTCTGATTGCCATGACTAAGACCTCCAGAACTATGTTGAATAAAAGTGGGGAGAGTAGGCATCCTTGTCTGGTTCCCAATCTTAAAGGAAAAGCTTTCAGCTTCTCGCTGTTAAGTATAATGTTGGCTGTGGTGTTGTCATATATGGCCTTTATTATGTTGAGGTACTTGCCTCTGTACCTGTTTTGTTGAGAGTTTTTATGATGAATGGATGTTGAATATTGTTGAATGATTTTTCAGCATCTATGGAGATGATCATGTGGTTTTTGTCCTTTTATTTATTGATTTGGTGGATGATGTTGATGGATTTTCGAATGGTGTACCACCCTTGCATCCTGGAATAAATCCTACTTGATCATGATGGATGATCATTTTCATGTATTTTTGAATTTGGTGTGCTAATATTTTGTTGAGTATTTTGCATCTATGTTCATCAGGGATATTGGTCTGTAGTTTTCTTTTTTTGTGGTGTCTTTGCCCAGTTTTTGTTTTAGAGTGATGCTGGCCTCATGAATGAGTTTGGAAGTATTCCCTCTTCTTCTACTCCTTGGAAAACTTTAAGGAGGATGGGTATTAAGTCTCCACTAAATGTTTGATAAAATTCAGTGGTGAAGCCATCTAGTACAGGTGCTTTGTTCTTAGGTAGGTTTTTGATTACTAGTTCAATTTTGTTGCTGGTAATTTGTCTGTTCAGATTTTGTTTCTTTATGGTTCAGCCTTGGATGGTTGTATTTTTCTAGAATGTTGTCCATTTCTTCTAGGTAATCCAGTTTTTTAGCATATAATTTTTCATGGTATTCTCTAATAATTCTTTGTATTTCTGTGCTGTCTGTAGTGATTTTTCCTTTCTCATTTCTGATTCTGTTTATTTGAGTAGACTCTCTTTTTTCCTTGATATGTCTTGCTAGGGGTTTATCTATTTTGTTTATTTTCTCGAAGAACCAGCTCTTGCTTTCATTGATCCTTTCTATTGTTTCATTCTTCTCGATTTCATTTATTTCTGCTCTTATCTTTATTATGTCCCTCCTTCTACTGGCTTTGGGTCTCATTTGTTCTTTTTTTTCTAGTTTCATTAATTGTGAGGTTAGACTGCTCATATGGGATTGTTCTTTTCTGATGTAGGCCTGTATTGCAATAAATTTTCCTCTTAGCGTGGCCTTTGCTGTGTCCCACAGATTTTGCGGTGTTGAATTATTGTTGTCATTTGTCTCCATATATTGCTTGATGTCTGTTTTTATTTGGTCATTGATCCATTGGTTCTTTACGAGCATGTTGTGAAGCCTCCATGGGTTTGTGGGATTTTTCATTTTCTTTGCATAATTCATTTCTAGTTTCATACCTTTGTGGTCTGAGAAACTGAATGGTACGATTTCAATCTTTTTGAATTTACCGAGGTTCTTTTTGTGGCCTAGTATATGAGCTATTCTTGAAAATGTTCCATGTGCACTTGAGAAGAATGTTTATTCTGCTGCTTTTGGGTGTAGAATTCTGTAGATGTCTGTTAGGTCCATCCGTTCTAATGTGTTGTTCAGTGCCTCTCTCTCTTTACTTATTTTCTGTCCTTCAGAATGAATGGTGTGTTGAAGTCTCCTGGAATTAATGCATTGTATTCTGTATCCCCTTTTAATTCTGTTAGTATTTGTTTCACATATGTTGGTAGTCCTGTGTTGGCTGCATAGATATTTATAATGGTTATATCTTCTTGTTGGATTGACCTTTTTATCATTATGTAATGTCTTTCTTTGTCTCTTGTTACTTTTTTTGTTTTGAAGTCTATTTTGTCTGATATAAGTACTGCAGCTCCTGCTTTTTTCTCCCTATTAGTTGCATGAAATGTCTTTTTCCATCCCTTCACTTTTAGTCTGTGTGTGTTTGGGTTTAAAATGAGTCTCTTGAAGGCAGCATATAGATGGGTCTTTTTTTTTATCTGTTCAGTGACTCTTTGTCTTTTGATTTGAGCATTCAGTCCGTTTACATTTAGGGTGATTATTGATAGGTATGTACTTATTGGCATTGCAGGCTTTAGATTTGTGGTTACCAAAAGTTCAAGGTTAACTTCCTTACTATCTAAGAGTCTAACTTAACTCACTTAATATACTATTACAAACACAATCTAAAGGTTCTTTTTTTTTCTCCTCCTTTTTCTTTCTCCTCCATTCTTTATATATTAGGTATCATATTCTGTACTGTTTATCTATCCCTTACTTTGAGGATAGTTAATTTAATTTTGCATTTGTTTGATAATTAGCTGTTCTTTCTTTACTGTGGTTTTATTACCTCTAGTGACAGCTATTATACTGTTGGGACACTTCCATCTATAGCAGTCCCTCCAAAATACACTGTAGAGATGGTTTGTGGGAAGTAAATTCTCTCAGCTTTTGCTTATCTGGGAATTGTTTAATCCCTCCTTCAAATTTAAATGACAATCTTGCCGGATAAAGTAATCTTGGTTCAAGGCTCTTCTGCTTCATTGCATTAAATACATCATGCCACTCCCTTCTGGCCTGTAAGGTTTCTGTTGAGAAGTCTGATGATAGTCTGATGGGCTTTCCTTTGTATATGATGTTATTTCTCTCTCTGGCTGCTTTTAATAGTCTGTCCTTATTCTTGATCTTTGCCATTTTAATTACTATATGTCTTGTTGTTGTCTTCCTTCATCCTTTGTATTGGGAGATCTGTGTTCCTCCATGGCCTGAGAGACTATCTCTTTCTCCAGATTGGGGACGGTGTTCAGCAATTACCTCCTCAAAGACACTTTCTATCCCTTTTTCTCTCTTCTTCTTCTTCTGATACCCCTATAATGCGAATATTGTTCTGTTTGGATTGGTCACACAGTTCTCTCAATATTCTTTCGTTCTTAGAGATCCTTTTTTCTTTCTGTGCCTCAGCTTCTTTGTGTTCCTCTTCTCTACTTTCTGTTTCATTTATCTTCTCCTCCACCATATGCAGTCTGCTTTTAATACCCTCCATTGTGCTCTTCAATGATTGCAACTCCGACCAGAGTTCATTCCTGAGTTCTTGAAAATCTTTCTGTACCTCCATGAGCATGTTAATGATTTTTATTTTGAACTCCCTTTCAGAGAGAGTCATGAGGTCTATATCATTTAAATATTTCTCAGGAATTGTGTTAATAATTTTAATCTGACCCAGGTTCCTTTGGCATTTCATATTTGTATATGGCGCCCTCTATTGCCCAGAATCTCTACTCTCTGGAGCTGCTCAGCCCCTTAAGCAATGTCAGGGGTCTCAGGGGAGTGGTATTGGTGCCTGGGCAGAGGAAAAATCTGTTTCCCGCTTCCCTGCTGCTATGCCTGACTCCAACTGCCTGAACCAGTGGGCCGAGCACACAGGTATAAGCCTCTATGCTTTGCGTTTGTAGTTGCGCTAGACAGATGTTCCCTCTGGCTGCCTAACGCCATTGTAGTGTTTGCCGGTTTGCATGCCAGGTGGGGCTGGCCAGGGGAAAGGTGCAGTAGGCTGCCTATCATGGAGGCGGTTCTTGGGGCTGTGTAGGCAACCATGGAGCTGGAGCACCTGAAGATCGTGAAAGCTCTCAACTTGCTGGGCAGAGAGCACCTGGACAGTTTTGTGTACCTGTCCTTTCTCCTGAGCAGTAAGCTCTTTGCAATCCTTGCACCTTTAGCAGCTCTCTTGCTAAGGGCTTCCTTGTTAGGAAGTATCTCAGACTGCCCACCTTTCTTTTGTCCCAGAGCAGCCAGATATGGATCCCTGCTTTCCACAAGCAGCTGGATCTCAGTCTCTCCAGGAATTCTGCCTGTCTTAGCTTTCCAACCCCCTATTTACGAGAGTATCATGCAAGCACCATGAAATGTAGGTTTGTGCTCCCAGAGCATATCTCCGGAGTTAGGTATTCAGCAGTCCCAGTTCTCCACCCCATTCCTGCTCCATTTTTCTTCCTCCTATCAGTGAGTTGTGGTGAAGGAAGGGCTTTGGTCCTGCTGAGCCACAGCTTTAGTACGTTACCCTGTTCTGTGAGGTCTGCTCTTGTCTCCAGGTATGCAGTTTGGTGCAGTCCTCTTTCCTGTTGCTTTTTCAGAGTAGTTGTATCTGTTATATTTTCGTACTATATGTGGTTTTAGGAGGAAGCCTCTGTCTCACCTCTCACATTGCCATCTTTAATCCTCGGATCCACATTATTTTTGTTTGCCTGTGGAGACCCTTCCTCCTAGGCTGTGTGAGAAGTTAGCAGTCTGAGATTCTCCTCCTTGCTCAGAGCTCCAGTGTCTAGGGCAAAAGCCAAAGATCAGTTCTGTGCAAGGCAAGGAGCAAAACACTTGCTGACTCTATTCTTCTTGCAGTTGCATTTTCTTTATGGATTTTAAGCTTTTCTTGGTCAAATCTTTTCTCACCAAATATGAAGAGCTAACATCAGGTGTATATTCAGAAAGAAACAGGCAAAATAAAGCATTTTACCTATTTTGATTCTTAGGTCACTGTCCTCAGAGAAGGTTCTGTGTGGTTCAGTCATTCCAAGGTATAAATAGAGGGTGTAGGCCCATGTCTCAAGTAGAAACAGTTCATTTTTTGTTTGTTTCTTAACCACATCTTTTAACCATATATGCTAGGTAAGTAATAAATGGTGTATTAAGGGTAACATTCAGTGATTCAGCAATATGAGTTCTGGATCCTACTTTTGATGTCTTTGCACTTCTAG
The DNA here is from genome assembly GCA_032199065.1 of Smutsia gigantea. NCBI lineage: Eukaryota > Metazoa > Chordata > Mammalia > Pholidota > Manidae > Smutsia > Smutsia gigantea. The sequence continues at coordinate 66,874 of JAVSCE010017247.1, read as the reverse complement.
TTTATCATATGTTTATCATATCATGATTACCTTTTTATAAGTTTGTCTCCTCAGCCAAAGTAAACTCCTTGAAGTCATGGACTGTTTGTTATTGACATTCTCTTCCCAGGTACCTCATCATCTAGCAGGTACCTGATGCTTGCTGAATAAAAGATCAAAGGAATGACAAAAGTACTACAGGACAGTTCCCTCAGACAGTTTGACAGATGGAATTCAGAAGCTATCACTTGAATGTTCAGCTCACAAAAAGTCATACTCTAAGATGCTTAGAAATTAATTGTTGAAGTCATGTGGCTTGTTGTCTTGCCAATGAGTTTCAGACCCAGGCAAGTTCGCTATGGATTCAATGTGACCAAAGAAATTGACAGCAAAACGTTCTTGGGGTGAAAGGGTTATACCCAACTTTATTTCCAGCATGGCAGGTCAGTCACTAAAATCCTGTTCACTCAGAGTGAGTCTGCATGCAGCAAGCCAGTCTCTGCCTCTGCACCCCTTTGTCTGCCCAGCTGTCCTCTGGGCCTCTCTGCCTGCACAGCCATCCCACACAGCCATCCTCTGGGCCTCTCTGTACAGTCGTTCCACACAGCTGTCCTCTGGGCCTCTGTCCTTGGCACTGCTGCTACTCCAGCCTCTGCTCTGCTCTCCTGCAGCCTTGCAACCATGCCACTGTGTCATGCCCAGAGCACTGGGCAGAGCTCTTTATATAGAGTCAGCAGCCATGTATTGCCCACAGATGTGCAGTGAGCTAGTCAACCAGGGCCAGGTGAGAATCCTGGCCACAGGAACTCTCATTTTATCCACACTTTTAAAGTATGGTATAATAGGCTTAGCATTAGTATCTTCCTACATTTTATACTACAGAAAATACATTTCACAAAGATAATTAACTGACTGATTGTGTGTCAATGTGTGAAAGGAAGCAAATTCCTTTATCAGTCTCTGAAAGCTTTCTATTCAGCTACATCTCTCAAGACTAAGTGTGGACACAATTTAGGATTATTTTTCAGAAAACCTTAACCAAAGAGAAGAGATCTATATCTAACATTTTATTTTTTAGTTATCAGTCACAGCAGTCCCAGAAATCAATGCTTCTTCTGTCATTCTCTAATATAATATTGAAAGATACATTTGAGCTTTGTTCTAGGAAAAATGAAATTTAAGAGACAAAATGAATATTAAGAAGGGTGGCTCTAATTTATTATGACTTTATCTAGCAGCTTGTAAAGGAGGAATTCTAAAGAACTTTGTAAAAATGCAAAAATTGAGTAATTTTTCTGCTTGTTTGCTTTACCTTTTTTTTTGGTAATATTGATTGTTCTGTATGTGTATGCTTTAATTCATTTATTGAAAATAGTATTTAAGAAATAATCTGTTTAGTGTTATGATGTGAACAAAACATATGAAGTTGGCATAAATAGAAGTGAGGACTGCAATTTACCCAGAAACAGAAGTAATGCTTTGCCAACCTGAGAAGTATACCAGTCAAGCAGTCACTGCAAGTTGTAGGGGGAAAAAAGCCCTAACTATCATAGTATCTACCTAGTTTGTATTCAATAATAAGAGTCCTATTTTTTTTTTACATTTAGTGAAAGTGAGTGCCTGCATTGATATTTTAAAACATAGTTTCTGATTTTCCTCTCATTTGCTATGGCCCTTCAGCTGCAAGAGAATCAATAAACAATGAGGCACAATATTAACATTTTGAATTGTGTTTGAAATGATTATTCAGCTGCACTAGATCTGTAAATCCAGGTGGTGATTTTGCAGTAATTGCATTGTAATGTTTCCAGCATGATAGATTGTTCTCCATCTATCTGATTCAGTTAATAGGTGTTATTTCATGATAGGTTCTTTTGCTCTGGAACTTTCTGAGTTGGCTCATGTTACTAAACACTGATTCAGGTAGACTTGCAATGTCGGGTTCTAAAATAACTTGCTCCCATTTGGAACAGTGGATGAGTTTATTAATTTACTTCATATTAATTTAATCTTACACCCTGGCAATTAGCCCCAAACAGCAATCTTAATCATGTCCCAAAACAGCAGTTGTAGTTTAAATATTTCAATAAAAGTTACATTAGGGCAAGAGGAATTGCACTGCTAACCTACAAGGTCTGCTTTGACTTTTCTTTAAAGACCTGACCTTCTATATGGGCATTCATGAACTATTTTCTTCTATTTCTTGCCTCTCATTCAGATTTCTAACCCATCTGTGGATGCTGTCTTCTTAGAAACTGCTATCTAAGACCAACATACAAATTTTGAAATTATTTCTGATATTCCCCAAGTCTTGGTCTTCATAAAACATACAGTTGCTACGTCATGTAATAGCTATTATGTTATATCACTTAATAAGGATAAATGGAGCAAAAAAAATTAATGCCTGTGTTATACTAGACATTATTTATCAAACATTAATTCCTATTAATGACTTTTTTCTAAGGAGATTTAATTCTTACTCACTCCTAACCTCCTATTAAAAGAAAAGATGCATTAATATCAGGCACAAGAATATTTTCTTTAGGTTAAGAGGCTCACAGTTTATAACCAAACTGTTTCTTAAGAGGATTTAGAGAGCTCCACAGTATCTTTAATTTCAGTAGTTTTTGCAATTAGATTTTTTATTTTTTATAAATTGAACATGGTTTCTATAGAGAAATCAATCACTTACCTGGAATAATTAAAATTATTCTCCATCTTATTAATTTTACTTTTAATAGGTAATTTTAATCCTATTTTAAAAACTTATTTCAGGTATTTCTATTTTTTAGAAAATTTTTTTGTCTTTCACTTAATAAGCATATCCTGAAAACGAGAGTACTGTATCTATATTTGGTATGCCTATTGAAAGTTTACTGTTCACAGTGCAGTCTTATATGTTAATGTAAACTCATATGTCTTGCTTACACTACCAAAAAGGTAAAAGGTGAGGAGAAACTGGTCAATAGGAGAAAATATTCAGAAATATTAATGAGACATGTTAATAAAATATATAGTCAGCAGGGCTTGAGAATGAGAGAGTACCTGTATATGGAAAGGAGCCCAATGCAAATGTGAGGGGGGACAGTCCTGCAGACCTGAAAATGTCACACTGAGCCTGGGCTGCTCTGTCATCACACTTCTTTTAATTCTCCTCAGCCAGGCTTTGCATTCTCTCTAGTTGGCGTTTATTGCAGACAATTTCTAATTCCCTTCTTTGCTTTCAAGACTCTCTATTCCAAAAATGAAGAAAAGAAAAAAGTGTACACCTGCTTGTAACAGATTTTCTAAATCTGTTATCAAAGTCAATGTATCTTTGAATCAAACCACAATGGAAAAAAAGAGAGAGAATATTTGTTTGTCTTTTTTCTACCTATCACAAGATTAGCCTAAGTCTGTTATTTCCTGTTCAGTTCTTGTGCCTGATATCAGAGAGAAAGCTTGAACTTTTAGCCTGAGTTAAGTTCTAATTCTAGAATTTTAAGTTATTCTTTTGATGGGCATTCAATTTCAAGCCGTATTTTCATAGAAAATAGGAAGAGTAGTATTTGCCTTATAATATAATGTTAAATTTTAACATATGAAAAATACCTGGAATATATTTGTTCTTTATAGTGGGTCGAATTGTGCCCCCCCAAAATATATGCCCAAATAATAACCCCCAGTACTGATGAATGTGACCTTTATTTGCAAACAGAATGTTTGCTGATATAGGTTAAGGATCTCAAGATGAGATCATCCTGGATTTAGGGTGTGTGGGTAAAATTGCAGTATTTCCAGAATCTCTCCCCTAGCCTTAGTGCATTTACATATCACTTGGTGTTTTCAAAGGGTGGAGAGATGTAGTCCATTTCCTTATTAGTAAGTGACTACAAGGGTAAGGGGAGTGAGGGCATATCTGGACCAGAGAGGTTTGGTGGGGCCACTTTTTACAGCTGGGTTGTGAGAGACACGGGCAAGCAGAAATGGACAACTGCTTGTAAGCAATAAACAAGTTTCTCCCTTTGACTGATTTCAGCTTCAAAGGTTATTTGCCCCAGGCTGGGAACATATTTTCCCCTGGAGTTACAGGGTAGAACCCAAATTCAAGGACTGGTGTACTTATAAGAGAAAAGAGAGGGAAGAACACCACATAAAGATGGAGGTATGGATTGGAAATTATGAAGCCCCACACCAACGAATACCTAAGGTTTCTGGCAGCACCGCAAATTAGAGGCATGGAAGGGACTATCCTTCAGAGGTTCTACAGGGTATCAACACTTGATGACATTTGACTATGGACTTCTGGCCTTCAAAACTGTGGGAAAATAAATTTCTGTTGTTTATGCTGTTGTAATAATTTGTACAACACCCCTAGAAAACCAAGTCTTCAAAATTGATTCTAATTCTCTTGTTTTTTTATGAACTTGTATATAAGGAGCTATCTAGTCAGTGTGCACCAAAATGGCCTTATTAGCTAAGTGTGACCGGTATTGATTGGTTTAGTGCTCAATTCTGATACGGTTTGGCCTGTGCTGTAATTTTTATTACATATTTTGAATATCATCCCTCTATATTCATTTGATTCATACTGAGCACTGAAAAAGTATCCATGGATGGTATATATCTTGGGAATAGAGGTGAGTTTAGAAGGGGTAAGGAAATGGAGCAAACTGTGGAGAAAAAAGGCAGAGGATGGAGTCTAACTAGGGTTATATTTTGCCAAATAAGACAGGGCATAAATCTTCAGGTAAGTACAGGGAATATTTAATCATTAATCACTTTTAAAGCAGAAATGCATCTAAGCTCAGATACCATCTGCCTAAAAACAAAAAGTGTTAAGCATGCCAAAAGCAGGCTTATGAACAAGAATGTCTCATAAGCTTTTTTCAAGGCCTAACTTCTGTGACCTTTTGGCTAGCCTCCAACTACTCTAAGGCTGTTTCATACTACATGCATAATTAGCTTGGCAGGCTCAGACAGTGTTCTAGGTATTTATGGGAAGTGAAAAGTGAATAAGACATTTCATGTTCTCAAGGATTTTAAAGTCTAATTAGAAAGGTGAGATATATATACTTGAAAATGTAACAATAAGCAGTAGCAAATAATAAATTTTTCATCCAAAAGGCAGTGACAGAAATCAATTCCTGATTTCATTGTGCATTATGGATATAGACCAAAAGCTTGCTGTAGGCTATAGATACTGATATGTACCCATGTAATAATATATATGGCATTTCATTTGCAGGTAGTTATATTACTAAACACTTTTCCCAGACATATTTTCTGGAAAATTAGGCAAGAACTATTGGTAGTGAAGTTTTAACACTCTATGTAGCTTGACAGTAAAAAAAAAATTAAGATAACTAAGGTTCCCTATTCTTGAAAACCACAATTTTTCTCCTAGTAAAATATGCTCATTTATTGACTACTCCTGCTTAAGGAATTGAAGATAGAATTCTATATTTAAAGTCATTTGTTTTTGCTTTCTTACTTTATTAGAATGTAAGATTTTAAGTTAAAAATATTAATGTATAGACTTGTCATAATTGCCTGTAAGTACATTTTACTGTCTTTCTCTTTGCTTCTAAGAACTAATTATCTAAACTGCTTATTTAAAATATACCCTTGTTTCCTAAAGTAAAAGGAAGCAAAAACAATGTTTTTTGAATGTAAAAGAATGTAACTATTATGGGTCAGGGTGCCAGGAGACGGAGGTAGCAAAGAGCAAAATAGCAATTGTCTTACTCAGGGATGCTGCAACAAATTATCAATAGGCAGTTGGTTTCTAAGCAACAGAAATTTATTTGTCACAGATCTGGAGACTGGAAGTCCAAGATCAGGGCACCAGCATGGAGGGGCTCTGGTGAGATCCCTCTTCCCAGCTGCAGACAGCTGATCCCTCATTGTAACTTCATGTGGTAGAGAGCAGAGAGAGAAAGCAAGCTCCCTCTTGACACCTAAAAGGGCACTAATGCCATTCTCAAGGGCTCCATTTTCATGACCTCATCTAATCCTAATCACCTCTCAAAGTCCCCACCTCCTAATACCATCACATTCAGGGGTAAGCTTTCAACATATGAATTTTAGGGGATCCAAATATTCAATCCATAATAGCAATGCTCTGTGAAATAATTTTTAAAAGAAATATTTATTAATTAATGGAAAATTCTCTAAATATAAAGCAGATACATCTTTATATCTTTAATTATTTTTATACCATGAAAAATAATTGGAAACAGTTATGTTTTCAATTATTTTTTTAAAGTATTAAATATTCTCCAAACAATATGTGCTTCATATCTATAAAACAAAGAAATATGAGAAATTTTTAACAATCTACTCTAAAAACATTTTAATTCAGGTGGAAAAGGAAAAAAGTACAGAGCAAAAAATTTAAAAATATCCCTGTATTTAGCTGTACAGGTCTGAGTCCTATTTTCAGTTCCTTCCATGTGAGACCAATCTAATTTGGCAAAATTGATTCCTAGGCTCTTTAGGCAACAACTTCTTTATTGGGGATATTAATTAGAATGACAAAATGGTGATGGGAAGAAAAAATTTTCCTCTACCCTTCAAGGTTCTTTTAGCTGGTCTAAGAATTAAATTGACATGAGACAGATTAATAGGAGAAAATCAAATTTAATTAAGTATGTATTAGGGATCCACACAGACAGGAGATTTCAAAGACAATAAGGTATATATGTCATCCTGAACTAAGGAGAATTGGGTAGAGGTCTGAGATTCAAAGGGAAGGAAAGCAATTCACAGGAAGATGAAAATAAATGTTGGTAAACAAATGTTTGTTGGGCCTCACAGAAACAATGCAAATAGAGAAGAATTTTAACAGACTACTGAGTTCCTCCTACCACCTCTAATTCGTATAATATAGTTCTCTAGATGATAACTCTTTTCCTGGAGCCAGTCCTCTGCCTAAATTACTTTAGGTAATTAAGGGGAAGGTCAAAGTTTCTTTCTGCATTTTCTGGGTCTTGGTTCTCAGCTATACATAATCTGCATGCCAAAGTAGCACATCTTGGGGTGGCCTGGCCTTGGTCACTACAAGGGTATAGACCATCTCTTTAATTCTGTCTACTCCAACAGTCTTGAGAGTCAGTGCACTTCATTGACGAAACCTGCTAAAATGTGAATCCTTTTTCATCTGAAATATTATCTTTCATGGATAAAACACTTAAACAGTTTTCAAGCATACAGTTTTCTGTGGCAACTAACAGTTACTCATTCACTGGTAATATCCAAGAGCAGGATTTATCTCAAATATTGTAATCTGTGAAAAAACAAACAGAACACTGCTTAGAGGCTGGGACAGGAAGAATTTGATATTCCAGCTGTACCCAATGCCATTCTTTATTAATTATTTATTACCCTGAAGATTCTTCTGATATTTGTTCATACCAGAGGTTCGCAGCCATAAGCACCATATTACAGTCCCCTTAGGAGTTTCTAAACCTCCTGAGATCCAGAATCTCAGGATACTCCAAACCATTTAAAGCAGAATCTTGGGAATGAGATATAGGTATCAGTTAAATTTTAAAACTTAATTTGTTCCAATGTGCAGCTCGATTATTTTTCCTACTTCCAATTTCTGAAATACTCACCAGACTACAGAGTGTACTCACATAAAGGTTTATATAAAGGCAGAGGCTGGGATGCAGCAAGAATATGACAATGCATGCAGGCCTTGGAGTTCTAAGAAACATTGGACAGTGTGACCTACCCAGGGTCATTTCTTTTGCACACAAAGGACCACACTCCTCTCTGGGCCTTGAACCTATCAAGTTCCTTGTGAGGAATCTTGTTATTTGGGAGAATTCCTGAAAAAGCCCACAGTATTTAAAGAATCAAGCAATGCTTATCCAATGGGTTAAACCAGTTACAGACCATCCCTTAGCATTCCCAGAGGAGTTTCAGATCTTAAACAGCACATCATAAATACCATTGCACTTATATTAGCCAAGAATAAAAAATCAGAAACCAAAGCTGCAAAAGACAAATAACAAGTACTGGCAAGAATGTGGAGAAAAGAGAACCCTCCTACGTTGTTGGTGGGAAAGTAAATTGGTACAGGCACTGTGGAAAGCAGTATGGAGGTGTCTTAAAAACTAAAACTAGAAATACCATACAACCCAATAATTCTACTTCTAGGCATTTCCCTGAAGAAAAGAGAATCCCTGATTGAAAAAGATATATGCACCCCTATGTTTATTGTCTCATTATTTACAATAGCCAAGATATAGAAGCAACCAAGTGTCTATCAATAAATGAATGTGTTAATATATGGTACATATACACAATGGAATATTATTCAGCCATTAGAAAGGATAAAGTCCTGCCATTTGTGACAACATGAATGGACCTAGAGGGATTATGCTAAGTGAAATAAGCCAGGCAGAGAAAGACAAATATCATATGATTTCACCTACTGGTGCAATCTAAAAGCAAAACAAAACAAAATGAACAAAATAGCAGTAAACTCATAGACACTAAGTAGTGACTGGTGGTTATCATGGAGGAGGAATGCACAGAAAAGTTGAGGGGGATAAAAGAGCACAAAAATTCTCGGTCATAATATTATTTGGTCACAGGGATTCTAGTACAGCATGGAAATTATAGCCAATAATTCTGTAACATCATCCTGTGTTGACAGATAATAACTGCACTAGTGGGGTTGAGGATTTAATAATATGAGTAACTGTTGAACCACTATGTTGTATACTGGAAACCAATATAATATGTACATCAACTATCATTTAATTAAAAATATATTAGAAAAAGAATTGTTCAGCAAATCTTCAGAGAAGGTATCTGTCTCCTATGAGTCAGTTTTACAAAAACTTTTATTTAAGAGGTAATAACCTGAAATGTCACCAATTCTGAGTGGAATGGAAGCACAAGCCATTTTTAAACTATCAGTTATCCTTTTATACTCCTGCCTTTCAAATTAAAATATCCAAACAACTCATTTGGCTAATATTTTATAAACATCTCATTAAGTTTTCAAACAGTTGTTCTCAACTGATTTTTCTAGATATGTTTCTTTAAAAAAAACCAAATCATTTTATTGCTTTGGTGGCTTAATATGAGTCATTATTCCTAAGATGAATAATTTTATATTCATCTTTCAAACCTGGACTTTGAAATGCAACAGTTATTCTAGTACAATTTATGAATGCAAAAGTGAACCTACCATCTTATTTATTTGTAATTGTGGTTTAAATTTTAATCAGTGAGAAAAACATAGATCACATTTTCCATTAATGGAATTAAAAGCTCAAAAAATATATAAAACTTAAGGAACACTGTAAAAAGTGCTGTGAAAAAGCCTAAATTCTAATAAATAAAGTTAGGATTGAGAGAGTTCATATTAAGATATTAAGTAGGACTGTTCTTGACTTTTTCCTAATGGCTGTGTCAATACTACACCTACATTGCTTAAATGGTGCATTAGAAAGCTATAGAAATATAAGATAAAATAACAACCTTCAACTTTCCCTGGATAATATATTGACCTTTTTTGGGGCTGAAAGCTCGGTTTATTCTTATTAATGTTTAATTCATATAGCAAATGAACAAAAAGGTAAAGCTTTCAGATTTGTAAAACATCACTGAGCATTGCATAATGAAAGGGAAACTTGACCTGGACATTTCTCAGATTTTAATACTGAACTAAGTCAATTTAAGAGCAGCAACCATGGCTTTTTTGATTTGTGATAAGGTGAGGCAAATGTCTTCCCAATTATATTTGCCATGCCTTTCAATTCCTAGTTCATATATATCTGTGATCATAACCTCAAATTATTTTCTTTTAATATTATACCAAGAGACTGAAATATATTTGAGTGATGTTAGAAAAATATTAAAAATAACTACAAAAACAAGAAGCACATAATTAACAAGTTGGATTGTGCTCACTTCAGAATATCTTTAAACAAATAGGCATAATAGCATGTTCTTGTTCAAGAAAAAGGGCAATGACTGAATTTTTTGGAACATTTTGAACTGTGATGAAAAGATGAAAATAATCATTTTTTCCCACAGTATCATCTGTCTCCCAAACATTATAGATACTGAGAATTTAAATAAATGGGTCCTTAAGAACTTGTATCTTCTCAAACTGATTGATCACAATTAAATAGTGTGGGCATGACAGCTGTCAGCCTCATCTGTGTGGATCTTTAGTGCCCATGACCACTGGCTTCTGCTTCAGAAGTGAGAAAAGGAACCAAGTATTTAATCAGAGGTGACTCTGAGTTGATTTTCTTGATAGTTGTATTGTATGTATTGAATGATTAATTGCAGAGAAAAAAGACCTGTGAGATAGAGAATGACCTCCTTTAATAGATGATGGTAGAGATATGACCTCCTTTAATGGATGATGACACTGAGTCTCTAAGGCTCCTGTAATTTATGTAGTGTAACAGGTAGAGTTAAAAGTTCAACCAAGTTCTTTGTTCCAAAGCTATATTGCCCAGAACTTGATCTTGAAATAACATATTTAAAAATTAATTGAATTGCCCTAGGGTGAGTACTAAGGATGATTTAGAGTGGTAACTTAATTTATAGAAAGTCTATTTTCTTTCTCTTTTTGCTCACTGTCACAGTTCATCCTAATATTTGATATTGGGCTATAAATATGGGAAGAGAATAAAGCCTTTTTCGTGAAAATAGTAATTTTGCAAGCAAACAGCAATGACACCAGTTGCTTACCTCCTATCTGTTCAGGTAAAAGATCTTTAGAGTATGGATTGAATATTGCTGGGCTCATTTTCAAGTATTTGGCTTTGACTTAACAGAGATCCCCAGAGAGGAGCCACATACATTATAGAGGAGCAATGCCTACTCAAAAGTCATCTCTTCTATCCTTTGGAACCAGGGCAAAGACTCAGTGGTATCTGGACCCAAAACTAATTCCTTCAGAAATCAGAAAGTAAGTGTGAGGGGTGCTAAAAGGGCTTATTATTCTTTAGGACACTAAAGGAGAAAAGTTCTGACAGTCATAATATATACAGTAGTGCCTTGTCAGACTGCTCTAGTACAAATTAATCACAGTTCCATTGTACAGTTAGTAATCCCATGCCCTTCTAGTATATTATCATTCTTCACCTACCAAAAAGTCAACTTGTCTTCCATCTACCTAACTTAGTAACAAGTCATCAATGCTTGTCTGTGGTTCCCCATCTGATAAATAGCCTGCTATTAGCCACTTTTTGGTCTATCCTACCTGTGCTCTCTGGAAGCCCCTGATATCCTCAACTTACTTGATTGCCTCCCAACTTCAGCCCATTTATACAGCTCTACCTCCAAGGTCAGTGTTATTGAACAGTGCCTTTGAACATTTTCCCCCATACATGAGTGTTTTGTCCCATTACCCACAGTATTCCACTCCTTTCTTAGTCCTATGAAGATATGGAATATCTTGTAGAACAGGCTTGATAAATGTATTAGAAGATGGCAATGGGCAGCCATAGGAATCTCAGTAGTGCTCTCTACATCTTTCATCTTTGCTTCTCTAATTATTCTGTAATCTACCATGTACTTCTTGGTGAATTTTTTTTTCCAGTCCAAACAACATAACACACTAGCTATTCCACATTTTCTGAGCTATTACATTATCATTTATAAGAGACTGAAAAGTATTGGAATGAGTAATTTCCTAATTCCTGAGAAAGCGACTTTGATTCAGCTTAAGAGAATTCTCCTCTGGTATAATCACTGTAACTGGGGTGAGAGGGACTAACATGTTAAGCATATAGTTTGTCTAGAGCTATATGAACACAGAGAGTAAAAAGGCAATCTCCAAACAGTGGAGCTATGCAGACATCTTTATAGTATATCAGTACTTAACTGAGCACACAGTAGTTATCTAGATCTTATAACTAATTTTTCACATATTTTCACTATTTCTCAAGGGATAATCCTAATCCTTACTTCACTGATAAATGAAGTGTTCTCCTCTACCACATATAAACACTTTTCCATCTGTTGCTATGATATAGAAAAAGTTCTTCAGGAAGCAAAAAATTTAGATAGGTTGCAGATTGAGCTTATGAATTGGACATCACTCTTAACCAAATCTGGTGAAAAAAGAAAATGCAGTAAAATGACTCCAGTGACTAGAAAAGCAAAGTAAAAAATATTTGAGATATTTAAATTTCTTCCTTCGCTTTTCAGGGCTCAAATAGCAGGTTAATATATAGGCTTATGATTTCCACTGTTTACTGAGTTCCCACTTTTGCACTAGATCCTGTCTCCTCTGACTTATACAAGACACTACTCAAGTAATACCCCTCCACCCCAGTCTGCACATCATCTATTTTTCTTCTATATTAGGTCAGCCCATCAACATACAGATATGTTATTTTTCCTGTCTTAAAATAAAAGAACAGATAAACAGAATAAGCATTTTGGCCCTACTTTCCCTTCCAAGCACTAGCTCATAGCAAAATTCTTATATTTTGCTTATAATCATTATTTCTAGTTCTTTTTCTCCCTGTCTCTTTGAAACTCACCATGCTATCACAAGAATCTTAGCAAGGGTGCTGGTGTTCTGCATACTGCTATCACTCAGGACAAATTCTCCAGTCTTCATCTTACCTGTCCATCAGCACCACTTAATACAAGGGATGTTCATTCATTCACTCATTCATTTGATTTTCTTGACACCTCACTCTTCAGGTCTTTCTCCTACCCCACTAAAGCTCCTTCTCAGCTTCTTTTGCTGGATCTACACCATCCTTCAACCACATATCACAAAGTCTCATTGGCTCATTTCTCAGACCTCATATCGACCTACAATTACTCCTTTGGTAATTTTTATCCCATCTTATAGCTTTAAATATGATTTATGATATGAACTTCCACATTATTACAACCTCCAGACTTATGTTTCTATCCAGGACCTAAAAAAATCAGATTCAGATATTCAAACCATTCTCTACTTAGATAACTGAAATATAACTGGTTCAAAACCAATCTTCTGATTTCTACTTTCTCTAAACAAACCTGTTACTTTTAAAATTTCCCAATCTTGGTTAATTTCAACTTCATTGCTCTACTCGTATATGATATTTCACCAAATTCTGTCAGCTCTACTTTCAGAACATTCAAATTCTCCTAACTACTCACCACCTCTCCACTGCTTCCAGCCTGGTCTGAGCCTCCAACATTTCTTTGAGTGGATAACTACAATTGCTTCCTGACCAATATCCTAATTCCACTCTTACCTTCTACTGTCTGTTTTTAACAAAGCAGTGAGAGGAATCATTTTAAAACAAAATTCAGACCATCATACTTCCCTGCTCAAAACTTTCCAGTGAGTTCATGCCTCAGAAAAGAAGCTATTGTTATTCATTAACTATTCTGGCAGCCTGTTCCATCTCTGACCTCATTTCCCCTTACTTTCTCAGCATTTTTTATCCCTTTACCCCATTTATTTTTCTCCATATCAGTCTTCAAATGTGCATTACATATTGTGCTTAGTAATTTTATTTTCAGTATTTCCCACTATAATATATTAATTACATAAGGACAGCTGTTTTTTAATTTTTCTCTTTTATATCGCCAGCACTCAAAGTAGCTGCCACATTCTGAGTCTAAAAATATTTGCTGTGTGATGAAAAATATATTGAGTGTATATTCTCTGAATGTAAAGCTTAAGAACTCTCTTGGATTCCCTTGCCCTACCATTAGTCACTACCAGAAACTGAGTAGGACCCCTCTACTTTGAAGCTAATGAGTGAAAAGAGACAATTGTCTCTTCACCTTACCATATATCCCATTAATATCTCCATGATTACCACCCATGTAAAACATAGATGAAGTTTTGTAGTAATTTTAGAAATAAACTGGATGACAATTTAAAGTTCATTAATTCATTAATTTGTTCAATAACCATTCATTATCTTGAAATTTCCTTTAAGTCTCAAGGCATAGCTAGTAGGTATATTGACCCTGTAAAAGGAAATAGTCATTCTTGAGTTTATTACCCATCTCTCTGGCCCTCAGGTTTTCTCTCTCTGCAAACCTACTTTTATTAAACATCCCTCTGAATGTGGGGGATAGCTCTCCAAAACAACCATTCCTCTATGTTTCCAGCTCCCTTCCACCTTCCCAAATGTCCCTTAGAAAACCCTAAGCACCTTTAATTCTGAAATAGCACCCCCCCCAAGGATTTAAAGCTATTTTATAAGTCCAGTGCAGTTAGAATCTTTCAATATGTTTCTTTTTTTATTAAGAAGGGTGGCAGATACAAAATGGAGTGGGTAAACTTTAAGTTTAATTTCCTGTATATTTTACCTTTATAAGCTTTAGGCAACAGATATGTTCAACTATTGAATCTATTAAATTAAATATACATATATATATACATATATATTAAGAAAGAGAAATTAATTTCTAAGAGACTACAATCTAAATTTACGTTCTAAAATAATTATTTCCTTAATTAACAAGTTTCCTTTCTCTTTCCACCATCACAAAATTAGCATGTACATTTAGTATAATGTCTGTCACCATGCAAACAGGATATTTTCTTAAAGAACTTGACAAAATAACATAAACCTGTATTTGGAGGAATTCATAAGCAGATGAAGCTAAAATGAGTTTATAAAAAAGGAACAAAAATAAAAATTTTTTCTGCCTAATTTTAAAATGTACTTCAAAAAGATTATGATTAAAACAGTGTGGTACTGGTATGCAAATAAATTACCCTCTGATTCACAAAATCTCAGAAAGAGCTCTTAATATGTGGGACAATCTAGTATAATAAATACAGAATTTCAAAAGTATGGAAATGTGATATATAATAAATGGTCCTAAAGTTATTAGCTAGCTATTGAAAGAAAAATTAGATTGTAAATTCATGCCTAATACAAGTTCTGGATACAAAGATATAAAAATATAAAAGAAAGGAGAAAATTTAAAAAGAAAACAAAACATGTTGATCAGAAATGTTAGCTGAAATAACTTCTACACATGACACAAAAGGCAGGAAAAAATCCTTTAAAGAATAGTATCATAATGAGAAATGCATTTTAGAAAAATAATTTTTATATAATATAATACTAGTAAGGAAGATACTTTTCTAAATATAAAGACTAATTTGTCTTTGTATGTAAACATAAGAGCCTGCAGCTAAAAAGTTACTGCCAGGAGTTTTATTCTCATGAGTCCTTTTGCTTTATTTTATTCTTCCACCAGCCCTAAGTTAAAAGGGCACAGTAAGAATTTTGGCAGCTTCACATGCTCTGTCTAGTGTTGCTGAAATGACATCTGGCACAGAAATATGGACTGCAGACAGCACCTAATGACCATTCTAGCTGACAGCTCTTATGGATGCATCTTTGCTACTGTTACATAATCTATGTGCAGTTCTAACTGGAAGGTATGATAGTCACAAATCTGAACAGGGCTTTAGGTTGTTTTCAATTCCAAAACTTTTAAGAATGTGATATTTAGCAAGAGTAAGACTGGCTGACAAAGGTAGGACATGTCCTTATACATAATGAACTAGTCAATAAAAAGCAAAGGCACAGTACAGGCAGCCACATTCTTGATCTGACCTGCCTGCTGTAGGCCTTTTTTCCTGGAAGTTAAGAACAATTCATTTACTCTTAAACCAAATCCAGAAGCTAGTATTGCTTTGAACTTCAAACAAAATAAAGACATATACCATTTCAAACAAGAAAATATCTAATATGAATTTCATGCAGAAACTAGGACTCATATAGGAAAAAGTAAAAAGGAAATCAAAAGAAAGATAAAATGAGAGTGAGCAATTTACAGCACCATTACATAGTGAGATGCTGAGATACATAGAAACTGTCCTTGGATGTTAATTTTTACTAAAATAACTACCCATGACATTACATTCACTGTCCAGGTGCATCGGAGAACTTATTGATGACTTATTTCAGCATAAACTCGGAAATCTCACTGGAAAGCAATCACTAAAGCCCTTTTGTAAACCTTGTCAAAAAGAATATTTCATGTTTGGGGTACTTCATTTCTATGGTGAAAAGCCTACTTTGTTTCTGGTTTTAAGAAACTAACACAATTATATCAATAAATCATCTTTATTTGTACAATTTGGCCCTAAACTAAAAAAAATGGCAGCTAATAAAGAGAAATATGAACCTTTGGCCCCTGTTTTTCCATCTGCATATTGCACTAGAAAGCTATATTTATAGAGTAATTTTAAGTTTTGTATAAAGAACTGACTGCATAAAATATATGATATATTTTCATATGTAAATGATATGATGACCCACCATTCATCTCTCAGGGAGGGCTTTCTCTATACCATGCATGTGCTGGTTGCCAGGTTTGCCAAGTTGGGAGGAAAAAAAAGGACACTGAATCTTACCTCAAGGAGGATATTGTTCTGGAGATAAATACTCTGAACATTTTCTAGTAACATGAACTAGATGAATACATTGAATCATGCATCTTCTCTGGTCTTACTACATTTTGACTAGTGCTGTGGCTTTATAAGAGAGTTAAGCTACAAAGCTGTACCTCCGGTCAGAAAATGAGACAAAGCCAGAGAAAATGGAAATTCTGTGGTCAATAGAAGGAATTATGTTTAGACATATATGGAATCCTAACATTCAACTTCAACTAGATTAGCTTTATAGTACTTTATAAAGAGAGCCACAAAGAATGAAGGAAAAATTTCTTATTGATAGAGCCTAGATTAAAGTCAGCTCATATTATAGGAAATAATAATCCAAATCATATGCTGCCATCATTTAATTTAGAAGCAGTGTAAATTGCTAAAAATTCACAAGCAGGCAACAGTCTATGGCCACCCTGGAGAATTACTGAGTTTTCAAATACCTTGCATAAAACAAGAAAGTGAGTTTGGATGTGAGGCTGGTTCTATATCTCTGTGTAACCCCTTTCTTCCTGGCCTCAGGCAGTATTCTGTGAGCTCTTGGAAAGCATATATGTAATAGATGAAACCATGTCAAAATATAATAATTACTAAATGTTAATTATAACCTTGTTCAGAAACATGCAGACTTCATATCTTGCTAGGTCAACCTGTTGCGTATTCCTTTACTTTTGTTTTTGAAGACTCATCTATCTTTTCCATATTTGTGTACATACATGTTTGTGTTTGTAAATCCTGTTTAATTTCATATTTTGAATGCCAAGTAAATAATAAGTATTCTCACTTTTTTGTCAATGGGTATGAAAATTTAAGATTAGAGAAACTATTTCTTTCATGGAAAATTATTATAAAAATATTATGGAAATATCTCAAATACATTATGGGTACTTTTGCCTTCTTACATAATGCATTTTGAATACAGCATACGTTTTTTTAAAAACAATAATGACTATTGTCTATTCTTCTTTCCATCACCTGTTTAATCTAGGCCATAATAATATGGAATGACTGCAGCACTCTATACCAAAAGCCTGCTAACTCTTGAGACTGCCATGTTTCTCCCCATGACAAAATTCCTCTATGAAAGAACCCTTAAAATGGTCTTTCTAGTAAGAAGTTAGTTGGCATTTATCTGTTTCAAACAAAACATTAAAAACTGATTTTTTAACATTGACTAAAGAATAAAACCACATTCCTTAATAAAATATATGACTCTTAATAACCTGTCTCCAACCTATCAATTTTTATTTTCCATTAGTCTTTCAGTGATGACATATATCTTACCTACATGAAATGCCTCAGTACACTAAATGCATTTAATTATAACACATATTTATCAAACATCTTGTTTTAAAAAAACAAGCAATTCCACTAATCTTTTAAACTTGCTACCTGCTTTGCTTAGAATGCTCTTTTCCACCACTCACAGGCTGGGCAACTCCCACTTAATTTTCAGGATTATTAAATTTTCAGTGTTATCGTCCACTAATAGGCAAGTCATGCTCAGCTCCCTCCTCTTATTTGATTATAACTGTTTATTTGTATGTCTGTGTCCTTGTTAGAGAGGGGATGATTCTTCTGCTCCAGATATAACTTGTGTTTTCATATTATATTTGGACTTAACCTAAGGGAAAATACCATTCTTTTATGTTGGGGTTTGGATCTCTGAAAGTGAAATCATTCATTTCTATCAAATGAAAAGACAGCATGTGTTTCAGAATATAAACCCAAACTATGAAGATTTCTAAATAAACCTTTGAGGGAAAAAAAAACTCTTATTCTCTCAATAGTAATTTTTACATATTACTAGCAGATTGCTTCTGTCTAGGAGCTTGCATGGTGGTGATTTCCATGTGGAGAATGGACAGGAGCTAAGGAGTAAAACAAGTTCCTGAAATCCTTCAAGGATAAAAGAGAACCAGTACAGATGATAATTAGGACTTAGGTTAATGTGGGCCTTTAAGCTCTTAGAAACAAGTAATTATAAAAAGTAAGAGTATGTCTTTTTAAACTTTTGTGGTATAACATACTTAACATAAAATATTCACTCATTTAACATGTACACTTCAATGACTCTTAATAACAGACTTGTACAACCATCAGCACAATCCAGTTATAGAACATTAGTATCACCCCAAAAATACCTTCTCTGCTTATTTGTGGCCAATTCCTGTTCACATCCCCAGTTCCAGGCAACCAATTATTTCTTTTCTGTGTATAGGCATGCCAAATAAATGGAAACATAGAATGTTTAATCTTCTGCTTCTACTTCTTTCACCTAGCAAAATGTTTCCAAGTTTCATTCATATTATAGCATACATCAGCAACAGTACTCCTTTTTAATGGCTAAATAGTATCCTATTGTATGATATACCGTATTTTGTTTATTCATTCACTAAATGATGGACATTTGAATTTTTTCTACTTTGGGGTTAGTATAAATAATGTTGCTGTGAACATTCACGTACATGTCTTTGTATGAACATGTATTTTCATTTCTCTTGGGTAGATTCCTAGGAGTAGCATTGCTTGTCATATGGCTTGACTATTTTTAATCTTGTATGAAACAGAAAAAATGTTTTCCAAAATGGCTGTAACATTTTAGAAATGTTTAGACACCGCTGTTTGAGTTTCTGTTTCTTTACATCCTCAACACTTATTTTATTTATATAAATTCTTGTGGATGAAGTAGAATCTTCCTATACTGTTAATTTACATTTCTCTAATGACTAGCATTTAGCATTTTTGAAATGTGCTTACCATTCTTATGTCTTATTTGGTAAAAATTACAGAATTTTAATTTGTGTTTTCTTCTTGCTGAAGTGTAAGAACTTTTTATACATCCTGGATAAAAGCCCCTTCCAGGATAAAGGATTTGAAAATATTTTCTCCCATATCTTTTCTTTTCTATCCTTTCCTGTTTTGTTTGTTTGTTTGTTTTTGCTTTGCTCCCCTTTTCTTTTCTTACATTTTTGCTGGTGTTTGTTGTAATACAAGTATTTGTAATTTTTATAAAGTCCAATTTATCATTTTTTTCTATTATAGATGGTGCTAAAACATCTTTGTTTAATCCAACATCACATACATTTTCTGCTACATTTTCTTCTAAATATTTTATAGTTTTAACTCTTGCAAGTAAATGATGAATATTTTGGGGTTAATTTTGTGTATGGTATGATATAAGAGTCTATGGCATAAGAAATCTATTTTCGTTTGTCTCTGGTTCCTGGCATAGAGTTCCCAAAGCCCTTGGAATTTCCTGAGTGATAAAAGTATATTTTGTTATTAATAAGAAACCCCTTTTGAACACATAAGAGTTTATGCTAGTGAATGACTGAGGGAGGCGGTGCCCTAGATAGCCTCTGGATGGGGCTGGTCACTGGGAAACCCAAGAGATTAGAATGTTGGCACTTTCTACCCTAGTCCCCCACATCTAGGAAGGGGAGAAGCTGGAGATTAAGCTCTACAGAAACTCTTTAAAAAAGAGATTTGATAAACTTGTAGGTTGGTGAACACCAACCAAATACTGGGAGAGCGATATAACCCATTTCCACAAGGACAGAAACTCCTATGCTCTGGGACCCTTCTGGACTTCTCCCTATGTACCTTTTCATCTGATTATCATCTTCATTATCTACATTTCATCCATATTGTAGCATATGAAATATTATGATTTTCATTTTCCTCTATAATTAACTGGTTAAGATGTGTAAATGTTTTCCTGAGCTTTGTAAGCCATCCTAAAAATGATCAAACCTAGAAGGGGATCGGGGAACCTCTGATTTATAGCCCCTCACTCCACCAAATTATAAGTTCTGTCTTTCCCCACCCTGAGATCCTACTTTCTAAACCATCAGTTGAGGAGTTCCACTTTTGTTTTCCTAGTTGTGGTGAAAATCCATCATAATTTCTTATTCAGTTATTGATTCCTCAGTGATATGCCTTATGTCTACTCAGGTTTAGTCATTGTATTGTTCTGGTCCTTCCTACACTCACTGTCTCATAGTAACTTTCAAGAGAAAATTGTTTTAAAAAGAAACAGATCAGTAATTAATCTCCAATCTGAACATCTACTACACTCTTTCTTCTTTATATAAATACCTTATCAAGGGCTATTGAGTTAGGTGGCCAGAACATTAGTGTACCAAAACTAATTTATTTAGTCACATATGATTTTCTGTGTCTTTATTCTTAATTGTAAGGATGTAATTTGTCCTTTTTTCCTGCTGTTAGGAAACTATTTTAACAGAACTCTTGAACCTGCTGTTAATTTGGAAACATTAGGGTAATTCTTTTATAAGAAAGAGTTAAAAGTGCTCTCTATAAAACAAACTTACAGATATCAATTTACCTGTTTAGAGGCTTTTTCCCTGATCTCAGATTTTGGTGTGGATCATTGAGATTGCCAAGTAAACACTATTTTAGTTGGTGAGGTATGATTAAGCTTTAGTTGTTGAAAGTATGTAATATATTCTTCATTCGGCAAGTTCTACATTATGGATAAAAATTAGTTGTGATAGATAGATAGTCATCTGGTGTTTCCTCCCATCTCCTACACATTTCCATGAGTGAATAAGACTATTTTATATGCTCTTGAAATACTGAAATGACTCACTCTGTCTAAATGCCAAAGATAGGGATTCTTAAAAATAAGTTAACATGAGAAACTCAATATAATGAATCCTCATTCTGATTCAGTTATGAAGATACATGGTTTAATACTTTCTATATATATACGTTTCTTCTTGTGATAGTTGATGCCTATACACATCAGTCCGTTGTCTCATCAGATAGATGGGAAATGTTGAATTTGTATGTCATTGCTGATCCATCTGAAACACATGCCACCATGCGTCATTTTACTTTTTGAATCTGTAAAGGGATCCACTGGAGAAAAGAAATCTACAGCAATTTTTCTTTCTCTTCAATGGAATTTTATATTTCTACAATTTTGTATGTTTTCTTTTTTACTGCTTTTGATAATTTAAAATGCTTATTTTAGCTGATGCAACTTGAAATGTCATTTTCCAGAGTTTGTAAAATGATTATTTTAGGCTCTGAGCCAGATACGAATTTCTTGGATATAATAGTTAAATATTGCCTGTCCCTTTATGTACAGCTTGTTTTATTTTATTGCAGAAAAGTCTGACTGGACCAGCTGTGCCTGGTTCTATTCTCAAAATGAACATTGGTTGTTACTCCATTACCATGTGCCACTGCAAAATGGAAAGGGGCATTTGAATTTGAAATGATTTACTTTACCAAGTTTAAGTTAAGTGTTAGCTTATTGGAGGAGGAATCTAAATAGATTTAGATGACCAGCTTTTCACTGCTTCATTCATGTGTAAAGAATATTCAACGGTATAAAAACCAGCAATAGAATATATACTTCTGCCCTTATATTTCAAAATCTTTGCTCTTGAAATATCTTGGTTAAAGATTGCACATTTCACATCCTGGCTCATTTTCACACCTTCGGCAACCAGAAAAGCATATTCAAAATACTTCAGTCAGCTGCTGGCCTCTGTGAATCTAATACAATTCCTTAGTAATGAACCTGTCTTTGCCCCATCGTCTTTTTTTGACAAAATAGTAGTTTCATTGTGTAACAGTACTAGCATCAAGAAATGTTGATAGACGTTGACTTGCTCCGTTAACATAACACTTAACAGACACTTTTCTGAGGACAATAAAAAGGTATTTATTGAAACAAATGATGATGTAAATGGCATTTCGTAAGCTTATGTTTCTCAAGAACAGTGCTCTTAAGGCACATTAAATTACCCATGCTCAATGTGGCCTTCAAGATATTGTTATTAAAAGTTTAAATAGATCTGCCATATTTCAACTTTTCTGAATCCTTCCTGCTTCTTTCATCTTATTTTTGTGGTTCCTATAAAAATAAATCAATCTATTTTATATCTTACTAGAATCATCATACCCATATGATTTTGGGTAGTGATTTATAAACATATACCAAGATCATTCTTTGTAGTCATCATCATAATGTACTGTTCTTTACAGAACATGTGAGAAGGATAAGAAACTATAAAGCGCATGCTCAATAATGTCACACTCTGACTAAAATATGTTCAGAATAGTAAAATAATAGCAATATACTTTCTGGAATTGAAATTGAAAATGTATTTAATGATGCAGGAGTCAGGGATCCTTGGCTGTCTGATTTGAAATGCTAAGCCATAAGCAGTGTTAAAATTAAACTTTGAAATAGCTCTGTTATCAATGACAACTTTCAGCAACTTTACTGATACAGATATGTTATAGATTATTAAAATATTTATTGTGCCAGTGGGTGGGATTTTCATTCCTGATGTTTTGATTGTAGTAAGAATGGTAATCTTACTCTTCTCCCTTTGGGTACAGCAAAATCCTTCCAAGTGAAAGAGAATCAATCATAACTTCACATAAACTGGGAACATTTTAACCACTACAGAGAGAAGCAGCACTTGATACTGAAATTTCTTATCTTTCCACTGCTTTTCAACTGTTTTTTTTTTAATATTCCTCTCATGTTAGTGTTAGTATACACCATGATTATTTTCCTACGTTGTGGACAGCTCTTATCCTGTTAATTTGCTTCCTGGCCAGTGAAGAATCTATTCTCTTGAGTATTGTAGAAAGGCATTATGAACTGTGTCCACATTCACTTCCTTTAAAGCCAAATGAGCATTTTTCCATTACAGAAGTGGTTAAAAATAAATTGAAAATTTCCTATAATTGTTGAAATTTAAAAACACACATAAAAACAGCACAGTTTCATGAATTCATATATTAATTGTATTAACTGATCTTACACAACATAGGACATTCATTCATCCACTGTCCCTTCAACATGCATCATACATTTGTTATGAGTGCAGGTGTTATTGTGGATGCTTCTACCCAAGTTAAACAGGTGCCCTTTTCATAAATGA
Source organism: Smutsia gigantea (assembly GCA_032199065.1). Lineage (NCBI taxonomy): Eukaryota > Metazoa > Chordata > Mammalia > Pholidota > Manidae > Smutsia > Smutsia gigantea. The sequence goes on along the minus strand of JAVSCE010017247.1, from coordinate 43,567 downwards.
TATTTTCACTTTGGGCACATGTCATGAGGCTATATGTAGAAAAATACCATATAGATACAATATACAAGTAAATACCACTCCTCCTTTTAACCAGAGGATATAGAGTATGATCTGTGGAACGGTCTTACAGATAAGTTGTCAATTTCTAACAGGCTACACAAATTTTCCAAGTCTGTTCCTTAAGAACAATGATGTGCAGATGAATGTATAAGATACAGATGAAACATTTAATTAGATAAAAATTCCAGTTTGGATGAAGATGCTTGTGCCATAGTTGGAAAAAAAGAGATAAGTTGTAGTGATTAAGAAGATGGCACTGAACTTATCCTGCTGGGACTACAAACTGGTTCTTTATTAACTGTGACCTTGGGAATTATGATGCTTCTGGGCCTTCATCCATTAATTCATATAACTGGAATGGTTAAAATAACTAACTCCATAGAGTTATGTAAAAACAGGATGTCATGTATGTAAGTCTTAGCATAGTGCTGGCCTAGAGTAAATCCTCAGTAAATGTTAGCCATTACTGTTATTATAAGTTCATACATATAAAAAGTCATTGACTTGGCAAGGTACAAAACATCTTTTAGTTATTACTTAATACACAGATATTGAACCTTAGCATTTTAAAGAATCAGGAAATATGACAACTGTGGTAGCAGTGTCAAATAGATAGACATTGTAAAATGGTAAGTGGACAATTAAATTAGACCTAAAGGAATGTTTTTTAGAAGACATTATGTTGTAGTTATTGATTTCAGTATAAGTGACTGACAATGTGTATTTGTTTCTGTGCTTTACATGTATTATAATTATACTTCCATCAGAAAATATTTTAAGGAGAATGGTTAAAGATAAGTAACACAGGAGCTTTTCTATCTTGAAATGGCATTTTAATTACTTGTTTTTAGCTGTTGCGTTGAGTAATCCAGAGCTATTATAGTAAATAGGTTACAAGCAGAAGTGTGTGTCTGAGAACATTAGGAGAGAAGAATGTATTTCCAAAAATTGGGGGATAAACTATTCCAATGAAATTATATTCTTCAATGTTCAATTCAAGTATTATTCCCACTTTGATGTTCTTCTAATTTTTTTTAAAATTTCCTATTACTTCATTTCTGCTTCCGTATATATTGTACTTTAAATATTTTTTAGCACTCATTGACCTTTATTATATATCTACATTCCTGAGTTCAAGATCACAGATCAATCAAGTATTAATGTACTTTGCAGCACCAGATTCGATTATTTACATGTAGTGTAAGTAATTAGGTTGGCATTTTCCTTTGATACCTTGTTTCATAAAGGATTTAGAAGACAGTGCATAAACACATAAATATAATTGGTATGATACTAGAATGAGACTCAGCTTTGACTGAAGCATGAGAAGATAAATGCAAGGTACCTAAGTGAGTGTATGAAAATCACTTCTCTATATACACAAATATTACAAATGAAATAATTTGGAGAAGTTGTTTCTTGCTTCTCTATCAAAGAACAGAGACCTGGGATGTGCCCAGTATGGAAACCAACAGGAAGATTGGCTGACAGCTTTTATGATGAGAGAACTGAGAGTGTGATGCTGTGTTGACATTGCCCAAGATCCCTGGAGATTATTAATTCACGGGACATGTTTCTTATGGACCAGAAAAATCCATACATAAGAGAGTGAGTATGTAGTTATCTTTGTTCTTATCTGTTAGGACCCCTGGTAATTGAAAGCGATCTTCAACACAGAGATGATGGACTGTATATTGAGAAAGGAGTCACCAAGGACTTCTACCTAGATCACTGAAACTGAGAAGAGAGGGAATCAATGTTAGTACTGTAACAGAGTATCAGCTTTAAGCACCTTCAGGATCCACTCAGGGATGTCACCTTTAACATCTGCCAAAAGAGAGAGAAAGAAATCCCACCTAGGTCAGAACTGCCCTGTCTTTCCCTACCTTTCTACTTTCCCCCATTTACATTCTGGAGGGAAATGAAATTGAATCCAGCAAATGGAGGTAAATGATTCTCCAAAAATGTTGCCTGTGTGAACAAGCAAATATAACTGTTTATTCCTCTTCTTTATGTTCCCTTGAGATATTTGTTAATCTAAGAGTGTATCTATGGAATAAGAAAATACGAGTGTCATTTTTTTTGGTAATAGTTATTTTTCATTTAAGACTTGGTGAGAAATTGAGGTGCATAACTATTATAAGAATGATAAAAAAAGAATGATGATGAAGCTTAACTTCTTTATTAAAAATATAATTTGAAATCCTGAGAGATACAAAAGTTTCTTTTTTAAAAAAGTAATCTGAAGTCACATTAAAGAATCTTGTAAACTGGGCTCCTTACTATATTTGTCGGTTTATTTATATATCATTATAACATGAAGCTAAATGGTCATAAAAATATTTACATATCTATTCAGTTGTGGTTACTTCCATGACAGATAAATACACACTAGCCACTTGGTAAAGTAATTGTAAAAGTGTTATAAATATGCACATTGGTATTTTGAAAGACAAATTTTTCTCCTAAGCAGATTATTAGACATGTAAATAAAGCCTTGACAGTGCTTGGTGAAAATCTAAAATTACTGCAGAGTGCCTGCTCTTACTGCTAATGTAAGCCCAAAACATGAGCCATATGCTAAACCATTGGTTCCCAAATTTGCCTGCAATCAGCTGGAGAGTGTATGTTTCTGCTTCACTCTCAGAGATTATGACTCAATCGGTCTAGAGTTGAGATTATGATTATTTGGTCTGGGGTGGGGCTGAACTTTGAAATTTTTAAAAGATCCCAAAGTGATGCTATTGTGAAAAAAATTTTGAAATCTTTAAGCTAAGCGTTCATTCTTGTTTTATAATGTTTGTTCTCACATACAGCAAAAACAGTTTCCTAGTCATTAGTGAGACTGCTAAACTCCATTCTTTTCTGCAAACAGAATTACCAGGACAATTCCAGGAAGCTCTACACTAAGGTTTAATGTTCCATGGACATGCACAGTTAAATAGTCCGTAAAAGAGAACTTTTTATTTGTTACAGTATGAATAGTTTACTAAGTATTATTTCTAATTTAAAAGTCTTAGCAAAATTTTGTATACATCCAAGTCATATCCAAATTCTATAAAACCACTTATTTTTTTTATCTATCAGAGAACAGAAACTTGCATTGCATTAAAAACATTGTCTTGAGAAAGACAGTCCTTACTTTGTATATCTACCTCATTTATTCAATCAATCATTTATTGATTCATTCATTAATTTATTCCTGTGTCAGGCTATTACATTTTCAGCCTTTAATCAATGACTATTGTGTGTCAGGTCTTATGCAAAAGGTGAGGGGTAAAGATGAAAAACACTATTATTTCCTTAATTTTTTGGAACTTCTATTATCCTTTGATATAGTAATACTATTCATTGTAAGGTATCCAAAAGAAATAATTAGAGCAAGCACAAAATATATGTATAATAACGTTAAACAGCACACAAATTATAACAGAAATTTCAAGATGGGAGAATTTGAAAATTATAGTAAATCCATATTCAGTGATGAGGCTTGGTTTACACTGTTCCTCTTGTAATTTTTTCCAGCTTTATTGAGATATGATCGCATACAACATTGTGTAATTTAATGTCTATAATGTGATGATTTGATTCACATACATATTTGTGAATTTATTATTGCAGTAAGGTTAGTTAACACCTGTAACACCTCACATAATTTCCATTTTATGTGTGTGTGGTGAGACCACTTAAAATCTACTCTCCTTAGCAAGCACTTTTTATTTTCAATATTCCATAAGTATTCAAGTATGTGGGAAAATTGTTAATTGTTTTGATTTGTTAATAACACTAGCTTTTCATTTGAATCATGTATTGTATATCAGACTTTGATAAATGCTTTATATTAATTATCTGGCACTAATCTTTACACCAATGCACTTACATAGGTTTTTTAAAACTCATTTTATATGTAAAGAAATTGAACAGAGATTAAATAATTTGTCCAATGTCATACATCTATTAAATGGCTAAACTCAGTTTTGAAGGTCCAAGGCTTATATACATCTTTACTATTATTCTGCATTCTCCATGAAAGATAGCAGAATACTAATTTTATATATACAAAAATTAAAATTTCATTCTCTATACTAAATGTTTTGATCATGGAGGGATACTAAATAATTTCTGGTATCTTTTCTTCCCCATGTATCTCTTTCTACTTTTTTTGTATTTTATATAATGAACACAATTACATTTATAATAAGAAAAACAAAATAAATGCATCTATTGAGGCCCCCTTGGACATACAATGACCCACGCCACATGGATTTCTTTCTCTGGCTCACATCTGTTTATCAGGAATCATTCACTCATCACTTGTCAACAGATTTTAGACAAGCAGGCTGATTCAAGTTGTACGGCTAAATGCTCTTAGCATTTTCTTTGGAAAACTTGTAATTGTAAGGTCTTTCTCTGTCCCTTTGAAATGTATGTAAGTTCTTTTTTTTAAGTTTATTTTGATATCATTAATCTACAATTCAATGAGCAATATTATGGTGATTACACTACCCCCTTCATCAGGTACCCCACACCAAACCCATTACAGTCACTGTCCATCAGCATAGGGAGATGCTACAGAGTCACTACTTGTCTTCTCTGGGTTGTACAGCCCTCCCCGTGCCCCCCTAACATTACATCTGCTAATCGTAATGCCCCTTTTTCCCCCTTGTCCCTCCCTTCCCACCCGTCCTCCCCAGTCCCTTTCCCTTTGGTAACTAATAGTCCGTTCTTGGGTTCTGTGAGTCTGCTGCTGTTTTGTTCCTTCAGTTTTTTGGGTTTTTTTTTATTTTCTTAGTTCTTATACTCCACATATGAGTGAAATCATTTGGTACTTGTCTTTTTCAGCTTGGCTTATTTCACTGAGCATAACACCCTCTAGCTCCATCCATGTTGTTGCAAATGGTAGGATTTGTTTTCTTCTTATGGCTGAATAATATTCCATTGTGTATATGTACCACACCTTCTTTATCCATTCATCTACTGATGGGCACTTAGGTTGCTTCCATTTCTTGGCTATTGTAAATAGTGCTGCGATAAACATAGCGGTGCATCTGTCTTTTTCAAACTGGTCTTCTGCATTCTTAGGGTAAATTCCTAGGAGTGGAATTCCAGGGTCAAATGGTATTTCTATTTTGAGTTTTTTGAGGAACCTCCTTACTGCTTTCCACATGGTTGAACTAATTTGCATTCCCACCAGCAGTGTAGAAGGGTTCCCTTTTCTCCACATCCTCACCAACATTTGTTGTTGTTTGTGTTTTGGATGTTGGCTATCCTCACTGGCCTGAGGTGGTATCTCATTGTGGTTTTAATCTGCATTTCTCTGATGATTAGTGATGTGGAGCATCTTTTCTTGTGTGTGTTGGCCATCTGAATTTCTTCTTTAGAGAAGTGTCTACACATGTCCTCTGCCCATTTCTCAATTGGACTATTTGCTTTTTGTTTGTTGAGGTGCGTGAGTTCTTTATATATTTTGGATGTCAACCCCCTATCGGATACGTCATTTATGAATATATTCTCCCATACTGTAGGATGTCTTTTCGTTCTACTGATGGTGTCCTTTGCTGTACAGAAGCTTTTCAGCTTCATATAGTCCCACTTGTTCATTTTTCTTTGGTTTCCCTTGCCCAGGGAGATATGTTCATGAAGAAGTCGCTCATGTTTATGTCCAAGAGATTTTTGCCTATATGTTTTTCTAAGAGTTTTATGTTTTCATGACTTACATTCAGGTCTTTGATCCACCTTGAGTTTACCTTTGTGTATGGGGTTAGACAGTAGTCCAGTTTCATTCTATTACATGTAGCGGTCCAGTTTTTCCAACACCAGCTGCTGAAGAGGCCATCACCTCCCCAATGTATATCCAAGGCTCCCTTATCAAATATTAATTGACTGTATATGTTTGGGTTGATGTTTGGATTTTCTATTCTGTTCCACTGGTCTGTGGGTCTGTTTTTGTGCCAATACCAAATTGTCTTGATTACTGTGGCTTTGTAGTAGAGCTTGAAGTCAGGGAACATAATTCCCCCTGTTTTATTCCTCCTTCTCAGGATTGCTTTGGCTATTCGGGGTCTTTTGTGGTGCCATGTGAATTTTAGAATTATTTGTTCCAGTTCATTGAAGAAAGCTGTTGATATTTTGATGGGATTGCATTGAATCTGTAGATTGCTTTAGGTAGTATAGCCATTTTGACAATATTGATTCTTCCTAGCCAAGAGCATGGGATGCATTTCCATTTGTTAGTGTCCTCTTTAATTTCTCTTAGGAGTGTCTTGTAGTTTTCAGAGTACAGGTCTTTCACTTCCTTCGTTAGGTTTATTCCTAGGTATTTTATTCTTTTTGATGCAATTGTGAATGGAATTGTTTTTCTGATTTCTCTTTCTGTTAGTTCATCCTTAGTGTATAGGAAAGCAACAGATTTCTGTGTGTTAATTTTGTATCCTGCAACTTTGCTGAATTCAGATATTAGTTCTAGTAGTTTTGGAGTGGAGTCTTTAGGGTTTTTAATGTACAATATCATGTCATCTGCAAATAGTGACAATTTGACTTCTTCTTTACCAATCTGGATGCCTTGTATGTCTTTGTTTTGTCTGATTGCCATGGCTAGGACCTCCAGTACTATGTTGAATAACAGTGGAGAGAGTGGGCATCCCTGTCTTTTTCCCGATCTTAGATGAAAAGCTTTTAGCTTCTCGCTGTTAAGTATGATGTTAGCTGTGGGTTTGTCATATATGGCCTTTATGATGTGGAGGTACTTGCCCTCTATACCCATTTTGTTGAGAGTTTTAATCATGAATGGATGCTGAATTTTGTCAAATGCTTTTTCAGCATGTATGAGGATGATCATGTGGTTTTTGTTGTTTTTATTGATGTGGTCGGTGATGTTGATGGATTTTTGAATGTTTTACCATCCTTGCATCCCTGGGATGAATCCCACTTGATCATGATGTATGATCGTCTTGATGTATTTTTGAATTCAGTTTGCTAATATTTTGTTGAGTATTTTTGCATCCACGTTCATCAGGAATATTTGTCTATAGTTTTCTTTTTTGGTGAAGTCTTTGCCCGGTTTTGGTATTAGAGTGATGCTGGCTTCATAGAATGAGTTTGGAAGTATTCCCTCCTCTTCTATTTTTTGGAAAACTTTAAGGAGAATGGGTGTTATTTCTTCTCTATATGTCTGGTAGAATTCAGAGGTGAATCCAGCTGGTCTGGGGGTTTCGTTCTTGGGTAGTTTTTTGATTACCAATTCAATTTTGTTGCTGGTGATTGGTCTGTTTAGGTTTTCTTTTTCTTGCTTGGTCAGTCTTGGAAGGTTGTGTTTTTCTAAGAAGTTGTCCATTTCTTCTAGGTTTTACAGCTTGCTAGCATATGGATTCTCGTAGATTCCTACCAACAGTCTAGGATTGTTCCCCTCTCCACATCTTCGCCAGCATTTGTTGTTTCTTGTCTATTAGATGTTGGCCATCCTAACTGATGTGAGGTGATATCACATGAAGTTTCAATGTGCATTTCCCTGATGATTAGCCATGTGGAGAATCTTTTCATGTGCCTATTAGCCATTCAGATTTCTTCTTTGAATAAGTATCTGTTCAGAACCTCTTCCCATTTTTTAATTGGGTTGTTAGTTTTTTGGATGTTTAGGCATGTGATTTCTTTATATATTTTGGATGTTAACCCCTTAACAGATAAGTCATTTACAAATACATTCTCCATATTGTAGGATGCCTTTTTGTTCTGCTGATGGTATCCTTTGCAGTACAGAAACATTTTGTTTTGATGTAGTCCCATTTGTTAATTTTTGTGTTTCCCTGTCTGAAGAGATGAGTGCAGAAAAAGTAGCTCATTTATATTCAAAAGATTTTTGCTTATGTTTCCTTCTAAGAGTTTTACGGTTTCATGACTCTCAGTCAGGTTTTTGGTGCATTTCAAGTTTACCTTTGTGTATGGAGTTAGACAATACTCCAGTTTCATTCTCTCACATGTAGCTGTCCTTTTTTGCCAACACCATTTGTTGAAGAGGCTCTTTTCGCTATTGTATATCCATGGATCCATTATTATATATTAATTGATCATATATGTGTGGGTTTATATGTGGGCTGTCTATTCTGTGCCATTGATCTATGGGTCTTCTCTTGTGTCAGTACCAAATTTTTTTGATTATTCTGGCTTTATAGTAGAACTTGAAGTTAGGGAGCATAATCCCCCAACTTTGTTCTTCCATCTGAGGATTGCTTTGGCTATTTGGGGTCATTTGTGGTTCCAGGTGTATTTAGAACTGTTTGCTCTAGTTTGTTGAAGAATGCCATTGATATTTTGATAAGGTTTGCATTGAACCTGTAGATTGCTTTAAGCAAGATGGTCATTTTGACAATATTAATTCTTCCTAATCCATGAGCACAGGATGTATTTCTGTTCATTGGTGTTTTCATTAATTTCTTTTTTGAGTGTCTTGCAGTTTTTGGAGTATAGGTCTTTCACTTCCTTGATTAGGTTTATTCCTAGGTATTTTATTCTTTTTGATGCGATTGTGAATGTAATTGTTTTCCTGATTTCTCTTTCTGGTAGTTCACCATTAGTGTATAGGAATGCAACAGATTTCTGTGTATTAATTTTGTATCCCGCAACTTTGCTGAATTCAGATATTAGATCTAGTAGTTTTGGAGTGGATTCTTTAGGGTTTGTTATGTACAATATCATGTCATCTGGAAACAGGGACAGTTTGACTTCTTCTTTACCAATATGGATGCCTTTTATTTCTTTGTGTTGTCTGATTGCCATGGCTAGGACCTCCAGAACTATGTTCAATAAAAGTGGGGAGAGTGGGCATCCTTGTCTTGTTCCCGATCTTAAAGGAAAAGCTTTCAGCTTCTCACTGTTAAGTATAATGTTGGCTGTGGGTTTGTCATATATTGCCTTTATGATGTTGAGGTACTTACCCTCTATTCTCATTTTTTTGAGAGTTTTTATCATGAATGGATATTGAATTTTGTCAAATGCTTTCTCAACATCTATGGAGATGATCATGTGGTTTTTGTCCTTCTTTTTGTTGTTGCAGTGGATAATGTTGATGGATTTTTTAATATTCTACCATCCTTGCATCCCTGGAATAAATCCTACTTGATCATGATGGATGATCTTTTTGATGTATTTTTTAATTCATTTTGTTAATATTTCATTGAGTAGTTTTGGATCTATGTTAATCAGGGATATTGGTCTGTAATTTTCTTTTTTTGTGGTGTCTTTGCCTGGTTTTGGTATTAGAGTGATGCTGGCTTATAGAATGAGTTTGGAAATATTCCCTCCTCCTCTACTTTTTGGAAAACTTTAAGGTGGGTGGACATTAGGTCTTGTTTAAATGTTTGGTAAAATTCGTGGTGAAGACATCTGGTCCAGGAGTTTTGTTCTTGGGTAGTTTTTTGATTACCAATTCAATTTCATTGCTGGCAATTGGTCTGTTCAGATTTTCTGTTTCTTCCTGGATCAGTCTTGGAAGGTTGTATTTTTCTAGAGTTTTCCATTTCTTATAAGTTATCCAATATTTTAGCACATCCTTTTTCATAGTATTTGCTAATAATTCTTTGTATTTCTCTGATGTCTGTAGTAATTTTTCCTTTCTCATTTTTGATTCTGTTTATGTATGTACACTCTTTTTTCTTGATAAGGCTGGCTATGGGTTTATGCATTTTGTTTATTTTCTCCAAGAACCAACTCTTGGTTTCATTGATTCTATTGTTTTCTTCTCAATTTTATTTATTTATGCTCTGATCTTTATTATGTCCCTCCACTGACTTTGGGCCTCACTTGTTCTTCTTTTTCTAATTTAATTAATTGTGAATTTAGACTGTTCATTTGGGATTGTTCTTTTTTGAGATAAGCCTATATTGCTATATACTTTCCTCTTAGAACTGCCTTTGCTGTATCCCACAGATTTTGAGCTGTTGAATTGTTTTCATTTGCCTTCACATATTGCTTGATCTCTGTTTTAATTTGGTCTTTAATCCATTAATTGTTTAGGAACATGTTTTTAAGCCTCTATGTGTTTGAGGGCTTTTTTGTTTTCTTTGCATAATTTATTTCTAGCTTCATACCTTTTGGGTCTGAAACTGGATGGCACAATTTCAATCTTTCTGAATTTACTGAGGCTCTTTTTGTGGCCTCGTAAGTGATTTATTCTGCAAAACGTTCCATGAACTTTTGAGGAGAATGTGTATCCTGCTGCTTTTGAGTGGGGTGTTCTTAGATGTCTTTTAGGTCCTTTTGTTCTAATGATTTTTTCAGTGCCTCTGTATCCTTACTTATTCTCTGTCTGGTTTATAATTCTTTTGTTGTGAGTGGTCTGTTGAAGTCTCCTAAAATGAATACATTGCATTCTATTTCCCCCTTTAATTCTGTTAGTACTTGTTTTACATATTTAGATGCTTCTGTATTGGGTGCATAGATATTTATAATGGTTATACCTCTTCTTGTACTGCCCCCTTATCATTGTGTAACGTCCTTCTTGTTCTCTTGTTACTTTGTTTTGAAATCCATTTTGTGTGATGTAAGTACTGCTACACCTGTTTTTTTCTCCCTGTTATTTGCATGGAATATCTCTTTCCATTCCTTAACTTTTAGTCTGTGTATGTCTTTGGGTTCAAAGTGAGTCTCTTGTAGCCAGCTTATAGACGGGTCTTGTTTCTTTATCCATTTTGTGACTCTGTGTCTTGTCTTTTGATTGGTGCATTCAGTCCATTATTGATAGATGTATACTTATTGGCATTGTAGGCTTTAGATTTGTGGTTATCAAATGTTCAAGGTCAACTTTCTTACTTTCTAACAGTCTGTATTAACTCACTTATTACACTATTTGAAACATAATCTAAAGGTCCTCTCTTTTTTTCTCCACTTCTTTCTCCTCCACTCTTTATATGTTAGGTGTCATATTCTGTACTCTTTGTGTATCCCTTGACTGACAGTGTGGATAGTTGATTTAATTGTGTATTTGCTTATAATTAATTGGTCTTCTTCCTTAGCTGTAGTTTTATTTTCTCTGGTGACAGTTATTTAGCTTAGGAGCACTTCCATCTAGAGCAGTTCCTTTGAGATACACTGTAGAGACAGTTTATAGGTGGTGAATTCCCTCAACTTTTGCTTATCTGGAAATTGTTTAATCCTTGCTTCATATTTAAATGATAATCTTGCCAGAAAAAATGTTCTTGGTGGAGGCCCTTCTGTTTCATTGCATTAAATATATCATGCCACTCCCTTCTAGCCTATAAGATTTCTGCTGAGATTCAGCTGAAAGCCTCATGGGCTTTCCTTTATAAGTGATCTCTTTTCTTTCTCTGGCTGCTTTCAATACTGTCTCCTTGTCCTTGATCTTTGCCATTTTAATTATTATGTGTTGGTGTTGTCTTCCTAGGGTCCCTTGTGTTAGGAGATCTGTGCACTTCCATGACCTGCAAGACTATTTCCTTCCCCAGATGGGGGAAGTTTTCAGCAATTATTTTCTCAAAGACACTTTCTATCCCTTTTTCTCTCTCTTCTTCTGGTACCCCTATAATGCAATTTTTTTTCTGTTTGGATTGATCACACACTGCTCTCTTACTAATCTTTTATTCCTAGAGGTCCTTTTTTCTCTCTGTGCCTCAGCTTCATTGTTTCCTATTCTCTAATTTCTATTTCATTTACTGTCTCCTCTTCCTAATCAAATCTACTTTTAAATCTCTCCATTTTATGTTTCATTGCAGATACTGCTTTTTGAAAGTTTTTATCTCTGTTGAAATCCTCCCTGAAATCTTGAATCTTTTTCTGTAGCTCCGTGAGCCTGCTTATGACTTTTATTTTGAAATCTTTATCAAGAAGATTGGTGATTTCAGTTTCAGAGTCCTCTCTCTTTCTGGAGTTTTTTCCTGCTGTTTTGTTTGGACCAAATTATTTTGCCATTTTATTTTTTTAGTGTTCCCTATAGAATAATAACTTTGTTGGTCGTGCCCTCTAGTGCCCAGAAGGTCTATTCTCTGGAGCTGCCAAGCACCTGCAGCAAGAGTGGGAGTCACAGAACTGGCACCTGTCCAGGAAAAAAGAGCTCTTTCCTGCCTTCCTTGTTGTAATGCCTGCCACCACTGCCAGCTCCAGTGGGCTGAGCATGCAAGAAGAAGCAGTGCTAAGCCCTGGTAGCTGCTGTAGGCACGGCCACCCTCTGGCCTGGCAGGATGGCAGAGACAGCAAGAGAGTGGGACAGGTACATGCCAGGAGGAAGGAGCAGCAGGCTGTGTATCACAGTGGGGGGCCTCAGGGCTGCAGTTGCCAGCCAGAAGAATGGAGCCTCTGAAGCTTCTGAGAGTTCCCAACCTGCTGGGCTGAGCGTGCCCAGAGGATTTTGTCCACTTGCTCTTTCTCCTGGGCAGCAAGCTTCTCTGAGTAATCTTTTCCCCTTTAGCACCCCTCTCAACTGCTGGGAAGTCTTTCAATATGCCCACCTTTCTTTTGTCCTGGGGGCAATTGTGCATACCTGTTCTCCACAAGCAGCCGGATCCTCAGTTTCTCTGAGTATTCTGCCTGTCTTTGCTTTCTAACCCCACTAATCCCCAGAGCACCATATAATGTGGGTTCATGCTCCCAGAACAGATTTCCCTGGCTGGATGTTCAGTAGTCCTGGGCTTCTCCTCCCTCCCTGCCCCGTTTCTCTACCTCCTTCCTGTGAGCTGGGGTGGGTGGAGAGCTTGGGTCCTGCCAGATCGCTGCTTTGCTACTTTATTCTTTTCTGTGAGGTCTTTGCTTTCCCCAAATGTAGGTGGTCTGTTCTGCAGTCTTTGGATCACTTTTTTAGGGTTAGTTGTATTCACTGTATTTCCATGTTTTATGTGATTTTGGGAGGAGTTTCTGCCTCACTTCTCATGTCACCATCTTTTTCCTTTGTCCAATTTTTTAAAATTTAAAGCATCATTGACATAAAACCTTATGAAGGTTTCACATGGACAACATTGTGGTTTCAACATTCACCCATACTATCAATTCCTCACCCCCCATGCCATCACTATCAATGTAGTAAGATGTTAGAGAGTTATTAATTGTCTTCTCCATGCTATACTCTCTTCCCTGTGACCTACCTTATTGTGATTACTAATCATAGTGCTCCTTTATCCTCTTCTTCCTTCCTCCCCAACCCCCTCCCTTTGGTAACTCCTAGTCCCTTCCTGGAGTCTGTGAGTCAGCTGCTGTGACAAAAGATTTTTAAAGACATCTTTCTAACCTTATTTAGTAGCCATAAGAATCTAGCCAGCTTAGTATACGTTCTGTACGCTGAGACGTTGTTTCCAGGCTTGATCCAAAACAAATCAGTGCAGATAAGTCTTGGTCTCTCTTCTATGAGATTTGAATATTGTCACATTTAATCTAGACAACTTTTCAAGAAAGATTTTTCAGAGCCCCCCAAAATAGGGAAGCCAGGATTTTCTGTCCTCACAAAAGTTGTATTTTTAATAAGTTTTGGGAGAACTTTGTCAGAAAGTTTGCTTGAAACCGAACTGGTTTCAGGTTATTGGGAAATAACAGCCTATCACCTACCTCACACTGTTGGAGATGAAACAAGAAGAACCTAATAGTTCTGCATCACCGAACAGTTTTTGACCAGTTCAAAACAGTCAGTGAGCAATGGAAGGAATAGGAATCACAAGGAAGAAAATGTCTGGAAAGACTCAGAGAGGAGAAGATGTTTGAGCTGCATATTAAAAATTAGTAATAATTTCTCAAATTAATGAGAGGGTAAGAGAGGAAATTTTCATCAGGGAATATTATGAGATTGTCCCAAATGTATGAAATAGCATGGCTTATTCATTCAACAAGAGAATGGCTGAAACTTTAAGCTCTTATGGTACAAAAAAAGGCAAAAGCAAGATTATGAAAGAATCTATATGATCCACAGAAGTGATTTTTCAAACTTTTTAAACACAATTAACAGTAACATACTTTTTCAGTTATACAAGCACAATTTAAAAATTAAACTTTCATAAAATATTATATCTTCCTAAGTGAAGGTACTCAGATATTTTATATTATATTCTTTTTAGTTTAATCCATTCTATCTTACTTCATTTAGAATGGTGGTTTTGAACAAATAAAAGGACTTTTTGACATTAATGGGTTACTCTCCATAGTATGAAAGCTCTACCTTAGGAAACTTTGACTGGCAGAAAATTGGACACTACTAAAAGATTTCAAGTAGGTTTTGTGATGACTAGAAAGATCATTATTTTGGTAATATGGAAAATGGATTTACAGGTGTAAGATTGGAAGTGGAGAAAAGAGGTAGAGGATAATCAGACAAGAGATTGTGAGTTCATCAACTGGGCATTAGCTTGTGGATTGAAGTCAGGAAATATTTGAGAAATAAGCTGGTAGAATTAGAAAGACTTGGTTAATGATTCTATGTGGTACTGATGCAAGATGTGGAATGACAGAGAGGAAAAATTCGAAAATATCTTTTCTAGGCTAATGGATTACATAACAAGTGTGTGTACAGGTGAGATTTACAAGTAGTGTACAAAAGTACCACACTTTTGTTCTTTTAATTTTCTAATAAAAGAAACTTAACCATATTCTGTTATTCTAAGAAAGCTTGGGATTTTCCATGATTCTGTTTTTTCAATAGAACCTATCTTAGGAATTATGCTGGCTATTTAGACCATAATAGTTGTTTGATCCAATAGATCCTAAATCTGATGCTGCCTACAGCAGAATCTCTGAGACAAGGATTCAAGGATGTGTGTTTTGCTTACCAAGATCCCCAGTGGGTCTTTGCAGCAGTCCTCTGACTGGAATGTGGCTATCACTGTTCTTTATTTTACATATAAGAAAACTGAGTTTCTGGGGTATATAGTGATTTTTCAAATTCTCACTATTTAAAGGCTTGACTGGAACTAAAAATCCATCCAGTTTAGTGCTTTTCTTCACTTCAGAGCTTTCCTCAAAAACCTTCATACTTTATTATTCACCGATGACCTTGCCTTATACTTTTAAATTAAGAGTACCTTGCAAT
Organism: Smutsia gigantea; assembly: GCA_032199065.1. NCBI lineage: Eukaryota > Metazoa > Chordata > Mammalia > Pholidota > Manidae > Smutsia > Smutsia gigantea. The sequence continues at coordinate 28,494 of JAVSCE010017247.1, read as the reverse complement.
TTCACCTTAAAATATCTCTGAACTTCAATATTTTCAATCTTCCTTCAGTTCTGTCAGTAAGACATATCCTTCTTTATTGATAAGACTCCTCTCCAACTGTTTGTTTGGCTCTGACTGGCCCCTTTTTCTTCTCAGATCAATGTGTTGTTCCATTTGCTTTCTAAGATCATTATTTTTCAGATACTCCACCAGCATGCACTTCTTTGGCTGGTTGTATTGCCATCACTTATTTGTTGTTTAGGAACTGCTTTATTCTGTATTGAGTTGGGTAGGATGGAAAATGAAATGATCATTAACTTTGGGTAAAATACATATAAAACTCACCTTACAGGCTTTATTTTAACATTTCATTCTTCCCAAGGAATTAAACAACAGTAAAGATACAATTACCAGTTATCTAAAATACTAAGAAGAAGTAATACCAAAAATTATGTTTGTTAGAAATCAAGCTGTTTGTGTGTGGGTGAGAGAGAGGAAAGGTGAGAGGCAAGGAAAGGACTCTTCTTTTTCTGAATCATTATGACAACTCACCTCCTAAATATTTCAGCATTTATCTTTTAAGAACAATACTATTCTTCTACGTAAGCCTAAACCCAATACAATGAGCACACCCAGGAAATTGAACATTGATATCATATTATAATCTGCTCTATAAAGACCTTATTCAGAATTTCCAAATTTTCTCAATGTCCATTGAAGTTTTACTGGGAAATTCAAATAGTGTATTGAATTTATATGTTGTGTCTCTTTCATTTATTTGAAACTGAACCTGTTTCTAAGCCTTTTTAGCTGTCTTTCATTACATTCATTTTTTAAAAATCCAGGCCAGTCCTTTCACAGAATGAATCTCAAATTAGAGCTGTTTAATTGCTTCATTTTGATTAGATTGAAATTGTTTAAATGTTGGGAAAAATGCTACATGATGTCAATTTTAGCCCATTACGGATGATGTTAAGCTTAATCACTTGGTTAAGGTGTTATCTACCAAATTTCTCCATTATAAAGACATCTTTCCCAATCTATTTAGCATGTAATCTGTGAGGCTGTACTCTGAGATTATATAAATGTTCTATTCTCCCATCACAATTTAGTCAATGGCTTTAGCATCCATCTGCCATTTCTTCTACTTTAAGTAGTTATCTACTTCCACAAAGAGTTTTTTCCTTTTTGCCTCATGGTTTAACTTATTTTTTCAAATTATCCATGTGGATTAATGTATGCATTTTAATTAATTGTCTTAAAATCCATTATTGTAATTCACTTTCATGCTACAATTGTTGAAGTTTCTCCAGCTGCTACCTTTGTTTTTAAAGTATTTTCTTACTTTCTCAAGTAAACCCTAAAATTCCCTTGTTCATTCAGTTTGTTGACAACCAACCTACTCACCCAATCTCTGGCAACTACTGATATTTTCTTTCCTTACAGATTTGCCTATTCGGAAATATCACATGAATGGAATCATACAATATGTAACCTTTTGGCCTAGCTTCTTTCTCTTAGCAAAATACTTTTTAGATTCATCCATGTTACTACATGAATCAATAGCCCATATTTTTTATAGTTGAATAGTATTCCATTTATGGATATACCACTTTTTGTTTATCCATTCACCTATGAAGCTGCTGAAGGACATCTTGGTGACTTCCATTTTTTTGGTTTTTGGTTTTTGGTGTATTATATTATTATTATATATGACTAAAGCTGCAAAAGCATTAGCATTCAGGCTTTTATGTGGACATAGTTTGCAATTTATTTGAGTAAACATCTAGGTGGGTGATTCCTGGGTCGCATGCTAAGTTTATGTTTAACTTTAGGTGAGTAAGAGTACCTGTTGCTCCCCTATTGATTTTTATAGGTTCATTTTTTATCATGGCACATTACCAAATTAATTTTTTGCTCATGTATTAGAGCTAGTCATGAGGTTTTAGGCACATTAACTTATCATCAGCAAATATAAGTCATTTAACACTTTTTACAATGATTTTGCCTCTTACTGATTTCTTTTGAATTACAGCAGCCAATATCTCAAAAAAATGTTCAATGACAGTGGAGAACATGGATATATTGATCTTCCTTGACTTTGGTGGGATTGTCTTTAGTATTTATACATTAAATAATTGTGTGTGTATACAAGTATTGAACAATTCCTATTCCACCAATCATTTTTATCAAAAATTGACATTGGATTTTTCCAACATCCTTTTCTGTTTAGTCAAGATGCATTGTTTCTTAATGTAGACAATGGATTTTGTTTTTATTTTATTTAGGAATTTTCAGGATTTTTTTCCATGGATATTTATATTGAGATTATTCTATCAATTTTTGATTCTTTTAAAATCTGGTTTAGTTATTAATTTTACATTCTTTTCAGGGAATTTTTTAAAACTTTTCTTTCATTTTCTCTGAATTGGAATTTAGTATTGGAATTATCTAGTCTTTTAAGCTTAATAGGATTTTCCTGTGAAATTATCTGGGTGTGCTGTTTTTTGTTATTACTGTCATTTCTTTCTCACTTTCTTTTTTTTGTGAGATAATTATTTAATACTTTTAACAAATTTTATAATTTGTATTTCCTGTGCCTTCCTAAGAAGTTGGTGGAGACTCCTTAAAAAACTCAAATATGATTGATCTAAAAGTCTTTATTGTAATCCATCTGAATTCTTGGTTTCCCTGATTTTTTCAGGGAGGTCCCAAGTACTCATTCACCATATCTGAATGTTGGTAGTTTGGCCTTCATTTTTAGTCCTTTATTATTCATTATTTATCATTTGTATAGATGTTTGTTTTAACCAGTTTAAAGCTGCCGTTAAGCACTCATCACTGACATTGTTAAGGACAGCTCCTCCAATGAGTGCAAAAAACTGTTCATTAAAGTGGCTGCACAATTCTACAATGTTTTGTCTCTTCCTAATAATGATTTTTCCTTTCCTGGCTGTGCTGTCTCTATTTGCTATAAAAAGATGGGTGTTTTAAATTCATGCTGATGGAAAAGTCACTCTTCATTAGGGTCTCAGTTGAAATTTTTTAATCTCCATAGCAGTGTAACATTCTCCATGTCTGTTTAGCTCTTAAAACTCTCTTAAGTCTCTTTTAGACACTTCCTCAAATTCACTCCAAGTTAGTCTTGTTACTGTGTCTATACCGTTACCATCCCTGAAGAGTTCCACCCAATTCAAAGGGTTTACATTTGAATGGCTAAGGCTCCCAATCAGTTTTCATTCAGGCCATGCATAAGAAACTAAAGAATCTGTTTCACAAAATAACATGCTAGAGTAGTTAATGGCTGGATGCTTCACTTTGAGGAATGGTTTTGAAGACTAGTCTGCATTTATCAACACTTATTTCCATAAATCATGTTATTTTCTGATTTCAAAACATTTTCAGTCTTTCTTATAGCCAAAGTCTTGGTACAAGAAGAAGTGTTAGGGAAGTGTTTAGAAATAGAAATGATTTCATACTCAGGCAGTTACAGAGCTTCCCAAGGGATAATGGTAATTTACTCACCTTTTTCATATTATAAATATTGTTGAAAGCATTTAAGACTGACTGACATGCTATGTCTTTTGTACTATTAAATTCGATGTTTTTATCAGAATAGAAAAAGATGTTATGCTGATTTTATTCCTGTTATATACTTTCCTCCACTCCTCTGCCCAAAACTCCAAACACAATTTAGAGTAATTTAGTACCACCACCTACCCCTAATATGGTTAATATCTTTGCCAATACTAAATTATGGTGACCATACAGAGAGGTACTTCCAGGTTGTTTGTTTTGTTTTTTCTGTTTAAGGACAATTTCATGACAACATTCTACTCGCTGGAAGGATTAAGGAACAATGAACATATATAAAGAGTTTCATGTATATATATACACACACATACAAACAAGGATAAGAAAATAGGGACAAATTTCAGTCATTTTTAAATGCTCATTGACAAATTGACAAAGTCATTGCTTGAAAGAGCAAGATCATTATATCAAATATTTTTCTTATGGCTTTTAAATCCTTTAATGTTGCTTAAATTATTGCTAAAATCTGTGGCTTATAGATGACTTGTTTGTTTTCAATTCTTTGGTAGAGAATGGCAAATGGTAAGTTAAGAGACAGAGCACTAGGACTTTAAGTGCTTCTAGCATCTAACCTGTTGTCCTGAAATTATTGTGCACTTTGGAAATGATTTCCTTTTAAGTATAACCTTTTGTGCTAAATTATGAGTTGGCAAACTACCATTCTTGGAACAAATCTAGCCTTCTGCCTGTTTTTGTAAATAAAGTTTTATTGGAACAGTCATGCCCATCTGTTTAGGTATTGTCTGGCTGCTTTCCTGCTACAGTGATAAAGTTGAATATTTATAACAGATACCACATAGCCTGCAAAGCCTAAAATATTTATTATCTGGACTTTTATAGAAACAGTTGGCCAACCCTTATGCTAAATGATTATACTTTGGTACCCATATAGAATAGATTCCCTGCTCTGTCTCCACTATCTGCTATTTTCTGATTTAAACACTGTAGGAAAAAAGTTACCAAACAAGGACCAGATTCAGAAAGGCTTTGTGTATTTCCATTCACTGTTACTTGTAAAAGTGAATAACAAATTTAATTATCTTCTGCTGTGTCCTCAGCCTCAAGAGGGTGGCAGAATGAATTCATGGGTGGATGGATGGATTGATTGATAGATAGATAAATAGATAGGCTGATATAGATGATTTATCCACCTTGGTGCCCAATATGATTTATGAATATCTTTCAAACAATTATACAAAGCAAAAATTTCAGAGAACTGAAGTTCTTAGGCATTGTCAAATCTTTGTTTCTTCATTTCTCACCCATTTGGAGCAAGTTAGCACTAGCCCTTATCATGAATTTTATCTCCAAATCAAGCTCATTTTTATTCTAAAATATTCTACATAATTGCATCATTAGGTAGCCATAGTAGATTGATCATATATGGCAATTTACTGTCTTTATAGGAACCCAAATAAGATATTGTACAAGAACAAAACTGTATAAATCAGGAAAGAGAAAATAGAGCAGAACAAGAATAACAATGGAGGAGAAATATAAGAACATATTTGGAAGACTGTGGATGAAAGAAAGACTAAATAAACAGAAGAGGCTATAGTCTGGTAACTGAATAGGAAGCTAGCATTTGCAATTGAGAGATGAAAGGTGAAAAGCCCTTATGGAGCTTTTCTGAACTGGGGCAAATCTGAATAAAGTGTTTAGTTTAGTAATGTATTCTAATTCTTAGTTTTATAAATATGCTATGTTATGGTTAATATGAGGAAAAGCTGGGTGAACACTTTTTTTTAATACTTCTAGAAGCCTAAAGTTATTTCAAACTAAAACATTTAAAAATGATATATTTCTGGTATTAAGCTGCTCAGCATCTACTAGGGAGACAGAAATGTTAACAAAAAGCAATAAGAAAAAAAAATAACATGCAACAAATGCTCTGATAATGGTTTCCCTCAAGTCACCACAGAAACACATGATAGTTATTGATAGCCCAAATAATAGTTTGGGAAATGGAAGTGTATAGATATGAGGGAAGTGTTCTTGGAGGTGTTTCCACACTCTGTTGTAAAGGAAAGAGAAGCAAACATGGCACATTCAGAGACATTTAATATAAAGAGCAATGGTTTTTTTAGAGGTGGAGTGGCAAAAGATGAGACTGTAGAGATTGGCAAAAGAGATATAATAAAAAGAGAGTTGTACAGTATACTAAATAACTCAGATAAGTAAAATGCCAAAAATGATAAGAGCTGAGCAAAGTTTATCAGATTGATATGATCAGTTTTCTGTTTTGTGAATGTTCCTGGAGGATGTGTATAGCATGGATTGGAAGAGATCAACAGTGAAAATGGAGAGGCTGTATGTTACTTTATTCCAAATGAACTAGGGCATTAGAGATATGATTTGAAAAGACTAAGGTTTTAAGCACTGCTAACAAGGTAGAAATAAGCATAATTTAGTGTTGTTTGGATTTGAGGCTATTGAGATAGGAAAATCCAGAATGAACCTAGGTGATTGTTCAGGAAACTAGTTACATATAAGTATTAGTCACCAAGGCTTAGAAAGATGTGAGCAGATTTAAGTTTGAAGAACAGACAATAGGGAGCCATTTCCATTTTGCCTGTTATTTTCTGGTGCCTATGGGACACAAAGGTATTTCAGAAGGCTATTGCATCTCAAAAGAGTGTCTCTAAGTAAGCTATAAATTTGGAAGTCATTATATATTTGAAATCATGGGATTAAATACCTTTTCCCAGGGAAAGTTTGAAGTGAAGAGAATTAAAAATTAAAATAATAGTCTGGAAAAACCAACATATGACTGAAGTGGAGGAAGAGAAAACTGCAAAAGAAATTAAGACAAATCTACCATTGATTTCTGGAGAAAGGAAACAAAAGATAGTGGTTTCACGGGAGGTGGCAGAAAGAGTTTCAAGAAAAAGGGAAGACCCAAAACTCAAATGTTTTGTGTATCAAAGAATAAAATGATTGAAAATATGTTGGATTTGATAACAACAAATTCATTGAAAACCTTGAGAAAGCTACTATAGAAGTCAAAGTGAGGTATATTGAATGAGATCAAGAAATATGGAAGTGATGGTGTGTAACTCTGGGAGGAAAATATTTTCCCAGCCCAGGGCAAATTACCTTTGAAACCAAAATCAGTCAAAGGGAGAAATAAAGTGGGAGAAACCTATTTATTGCTTACAAGTAGTCATCCACTTTTGCTCGCCTGTGTCTCTTGTGATCTGGCTGCAGAAAGGAACCCCACCCAACCTCTCTGGTCCAGATATGTCCTTGCTCTCCCTCATAATCACCCATTGATATGGAGGTGGACTACTTCTCTCTACCCCTTGGAAACACTTATTGATATAGAGATGCACTAAGGCCAGGTGATAGATTCTAAAAATATTCCAATTTCACCCACATGGTGCTATTGACTTTTGTATGTAAATGATAAAAATCCATCCATCATAAACATGTATATATGGTGAATACAAAGTGCAAGTAGAGAGGCTGAAGAAAAGAGAAAGAGAGAGATAACTGATGGTAGAAAAGCCTCTTGAGGATCCTAGAAGGAATTGAGTCCTGGGTCCAAGTGTAAATATTATTTTTGATCAGGAGGCAAGACTTCTTTAACACATGAAAAAAAGATAATCAAATAAATTACAGTAGAATATTTCCATAAGCATAAGAAAAACTTCAGTCTAAAATGACTTAATCCATTGCACTACTTTAATATAAGGGATAAACATCATTTAACCTATACAACCTCAGTAAAGTATTTAAATTAAAAGGGGGAAAAAGCAATCTTAGAGGTTGAGAAATATGAAAGAGTAACAAAAATGATGAAAATAGCTTGGAATTAGAATGGTCCACCACCTGCAACACAGGAAACTAGAAAAGGCTGAGGAAAAACATGTGTAGATTGAAAGAAAAAATAAGGGAAAGAACTGAGAGCTAATAATGTCATCATTTCACGTATGAAGGATGTGTGAAGCCCGAATGGAGCCTTATACTTTTAGAAGAAATTAGCACTAGTAAGTTCTCTAGCTAAATGGTCCACTCTCCCCCATTTCCTTCAAGATTGTTTAAAAGTCACCTCTTAAAGAGGATTTTCCAAAACACCCCAACTAACTCTATCACACTCTATTATCTTAGTATGATTTTCTTTGTAACCTCACTTAATAACATATAGTTATTTGTATTTTACACTGCTATTTCTCTAATTCCAAAACTTCATCTGGAATCTGAATGCTCAATAAATATATAAGCCAGTGACTGAATATGAACTTTATGATCATTATTGTGTCTTAAAAGCAGAAGTGAATACACATAATGTGGGGGGGGTCACAGGGAAGGCAGCATAGCACAGAGAAGACAAGTAGTGACTCTATAGCATCTTACTGTGCTGATGGACAGCGACTGCAATGGGGTCAGAGGCAGACTTGATAACATCGTGAATATAGTAACCACAATTTTGTTCTTGTGAAACCTTCATAAGATTGTTTATCAATGATGCCTTAAAAAAAAGCAGGAGTGAATATTCTCTGCTTTTAAAGAAAGAAAACATGACGGACTTGAGAACAGGAGGAAAATGGTCCAAGTGTTGAATTGCTTTAGATAATTGAAAAGGTAATTAAGGGACACACAGAAGGATTACTGAAGAGCATTTAATGGGTCATTTACTCATTCATTTGGCCTACATTTACTGAGTTCTTACTGTGCTAACATTATTGCTTCCCCCCTGCCCTCTCAAGGACGTTGCTCTTTGGGTCATTAGAGATTTGTGTCATTGCTCTCTGTTACTCATCACTCTCTTCCTTTCTATTGGGTGTTTCCAGCAGTCATACAAACATGCACTACACCCATTCTAAAAAGGGTTTTATCCTTAACTCCACATCCCACTTCACATTGTACTTATGTGTTCTAATGCCCTTCCCAGCTAAATATCTCCGGTTTATATTATCATAATCATTCACTATTTTTTGTGGAAACTATCAAAGGAACCAATGACTCAAATGACATTCACCTGTATAACACCATAGCTAGAATTATGAAATTTTAATATTTTGATATAGTTTCAGATATTTTTCAATAAAAAAATAACAAATAATTGATAAAATTGAATTTTCCTATTTACTACTTATAATCATTCCCCTCCCTACTAGAAGCAACTGTCATGAATTTGTTATTTATCCACCCTCCACCAATTTATATATGTTTAAATCTACAGAAATAGTTGAGTTTTTAATTTACATAAATTTAACCTACTGTAGGTCTTTTCAATAAACCAGCTTTTGTATTTAACCATATATATCTGAGATGTACCTATGTTGATATGCACAGGTTAAGTTCATTTAATACTTATATTGCTCCATATGTGTATACTATTTTTATTTATTGATTCTTATATTGATGACTAACTATTCCATTTTTCATTATATTTTATATCATTATCTTTATGTTACTTTTTTGCAACCTCAGCTCATATCATGAGTTAATATTTTAACAATTTAAAACATCCTCCATGAGTAACTTTACTTGAGTAACTTTATTACCATATCCCACTAACACTGTCAGGTGAGGGGATGATTATGAAAATATTTGTAGTGTGAAAATAAACTATGTATAGAAAAAAAGAAAAGCATTGAAAGGTTGACTAGAGGAAGAGCAGTCAGGAGACTAAAGAGGAAGAGTTAAGAATGCAGGAGAAGCTTTTATAATTCATGTTAAGGGAGTGTTTTAAGCAGAAGGACATGATCAGCAATATCAAATAATTAGATCCAGAATTTTAAAGGTTATTGATGACCTTACCAAGTGTAGTTTCAATAGAGTAGTGGGATAGAAGCCAGACTGAGAAAGATCACTGGGGGCTAATAAACAAATGGGAGAGAAATTGCCCTTTCAAAGAATTGGCTGGCAACACACACACACACTTTTGGAGAAGGCCAGTTTATAGATTTGAAAGTGTTGCTATCTTGAAGAAAAGTTGAAATCACAGGGAGGAGCAGTGCACACAGGAAGATTTGTTTAGACTGGATGAGAGAGCATTTTTTCTTATAAGATAAAAGAAAGAGACCCAGAAATTATTTTTAGCATTGGGTTACTACAATTCAGGAAAAATAAGTATATTTGTGTGGCAAAATGCTCATTTCAGTCCTCAGCTCAGTAATGCTAATTACATAACACCGTGGAAGACTATCTAGACTGATGATTTTTTTTGAGTATTACTCAAGTTAATAACATTATAAAGGAACCAAACATTCTCAACATATAATAATTCAGGTCGTCGTTTAAAAATGAAAATTTTAAAAATACTACTCAGTGAGTAAAGTTTGGTTGATATCTCCTTCATGGTTCAAAACATTAAACCTTAAATTTAAAACTAAAGAAAGTCATAATAAATCTTGAAGAGTTATTGCATACTGTAAATCTGTAATCCTAAATTAACAGAATGAATAAAGTCAAATGAAAGTCCAGATCATGTGTCAAATATAAAAAACAAAATATAAGGAAATATTAAAAATGTAAAACACTCAATATAAGAAAACAATTTTATGACTAGATATATCTATAATATTAACAACCATAAATTAAACTTCAATTTTACAAATTATAATATTATTTGAAAATCAAACATTTCTGAAATAACACTTGGGCTGAAGGGGAACTAAAAATTGAAATATCAGAGAATATAAAAAACAATGACTCTAAAACAAGCATATATTAGAACCTATGTGATCAAACTAAAATGTCCCCTGTTAGTATAAATATAAATTAAAAATAAGAGGCTTACTTTTTCCCATTGAAAGTAAGGGAAGAGACTTCTTACACCTCCATTTTCCCTCAACATTTACTTTTGAATGCTTGCAACTGTAAGGTCTTTATTTTTTTGAAAAGTATGTAAATCATTTTAAAAGCTAAATAAACCTCTTACCAGCTTTACAACCTGGAACTGCCTTTCTCAAGAACCTGGGAACCAACTTTTTGAAATGTAATCATTAAGGAAGATAATTAATTTCTCTATATCTGTTTCTGTGGTAGAATAAGAGCCTAATTCTTTGGGTACCTTGTTGCAAAACTACCTTCTGTTATAAAGATAGAAGAAGTTTATTTTTCCTGTGGATAAAGTGAATTAGCTAACACAGATGGTCATCTCCAATTACCAGGTGAATTTAAGATGAACTATGTGTGACAAATGATGCTATCAAGTCCTTTTATTGGAAGGCTAAATATTGTTCATCCTGAGAACGTGTATATAATGGCTTGTGGCTGCTTGACTATGTAAAAGATGAGATCTCTTTCTGTCTGCAATATCTTTAGCAGATTAACTGTGATGTTCATCACATTCTAGTTAAATGCTTATTCAATAATAAAATTCTTTTTTTCCCCTTCTACTTTTGTGGAAAGATTTTCTGAAGTTGGGAAGAGATTTTATTTCTAATTATATTTCGCCAACACCAGTAGACACATTGCTTAAGTACTCATATTACAGGAGCTCAAAAAAAATAGATTAAAATTAAAGCTATTTGTTAATAATTCTCACAATGCTAATAAATCAGAAGCAAATGAATTATATGATCATCTCCCTTATTATTTTTAATAAAAATTATCAACAGTTACTTGGAATTTTAGGTTGTTCCTTCCTTGCCATGTTTTCTAAAAATATTAAACATGCTTTTAACATATGACCCAACAATTGCACTACTGACAAAAATGTCTCCATTTATCCCAGTGAAATGAAAAGTTAACATTCACAAAAAAACCCTATACACAAATGTTTGTAACAACTTTATTCACAAGAAACCCCAAACTAGAAACCCAATACCCTTTAAAGGTTAAATCATTAAATAAACTATGATACAGCCATACCATGGAATATTACTCAGCAATGAAAAGGAACAAACTACTTATACATGAAACAGCATGGATCTCAAGTGAAATAAGCTGAGTGAAGAAAATAAAAAAGCCAATCTAAAAAGTTTACATAATGTAAGATTCCATTTATACAATAGTTATGAAATAAAATTCTATAAATAGAGGACACATTAGCAGTTGTCAGTTGTTAGTGAGGTGTGGAAAGATAGGAGGTGGCTGTAGCTATAAAGAGTAGCAAGAGGGATTCTGGTGATGGAATTGTTTTTTATCTTAACTATGTTGATGGTTACACAAATCTAAACATATAGTAAATTTTCATAGAACTACATGCATGCATGTGCACACATACACATGAATACTTATAAAACTTGAAAATTTTAAATAAGGGTGAAGATATGAACTAATGTCTATTTTCTGGTTGTTCTATTGTACTATAGTTATGTGAGATGTTACCATTGGGAAAAACTGATTTAAGGGTATATGGGATCTCTGTAGTATTTCTCAAAATGCATATGAATCGATAAATATCTCAAAAACTTTCCTTTAACATAAATTGTGGAATATTTAAATCCAGAGAAATTCAGCAAAACATATTGCTTTTTTTTAATTTAGCAGTAATATTCTGAATTTCTAGTATAGAAAGGAAATTTTCTTCTGAAACACTAAATCACAAATAAGCCATACCTGAAATTGTCCCCTTGGGAATTCCTTTTATGAACACAGAGTCACAAAGTTGAAGATATAAACCAATTGCTGAAAGAAAGTGCTTTTAATAAACACATGATGTTCTAATAAAACTTCAGTTGCTCACATAATCCTTGTTTAGAATTTGGTGCTAAGTGTGACAGAAAAATACTAAATATTAACATTTCTATAAAAATCTTCTTACAAAAAATAACACAGGTAACCTTGCATTTAGTATTTTTGAAACATTTTGACAAAGGGTCACATTTTTTTTAATGTAAAATTTTTGTGAAATGTAAATTCTAACTTCCATGAGGAGAAACATTCTGTATAAACAATAAGAATTTTTCAAAGAAGTGAGTAATTTCCAATGGACTATAAATATGAAATCAAACATTATTCTTAAAAACAAGAAATGGAAATTTATTATAAAATATAAATTTTAATATTCATTGAAAGGATGTTCTGAATAAACAACTTCTTGGGGAATTTAAAACAGCAATATAATGACAAAACATGTTATTTATGATAAAAACATTCATTATCATTTTAAATCATTCTCTATAAACTTTGGGACAAGAAGAGCCTGAATGATATCTTCAGGGGTGCAAGTTAAAATAAAAACAGGACATCATTTAAAAATATGGGATTAACTAGAGTATGATATGATTGATTGATAGGTCATATTTTAAGTCTCAATATATGCAGGGAAGGGATTAAGATAAAACATTACATGAAAAGTTTCAAAAATAAAAGGTAACATTGAGTCAGAAACAGAATAAAAATTTATGGATGCACAAACAATCAAAGAGAAGTCTAAATTAAAATATGAAATTGGTATGGGGAAAGAAACTTGACAATATAAGCACTTATTACATAAAAACATCATTGCTTATAGCCCTGATGCCATCAAGATAAAATCAAAAGTAATTTGGATGAGTCATGAAAGAAAGAGATTTATTGCATTTCACTGCCTTAATCTTTGTGAGTGTGGGTGGGATAAGAGTAAAATATACATGAGTAAATAAAAGGTCATGAGTGTACACTCTAAAGAAAGCTGTTTTATCTCTTCTGGCTTTAATGGGGCCTGTAAAATAAGGATGATGGGATGGTGGTGGGAGGAGAGAGGAAATTACCCTTCTGAACATCCTCTAGGTGAAAAGGAAATTCAGGATCATGTAATTGAAAATTTTTAATTGTAATATTGAAATTTTATGTTTATTTCTCTGAGCATAAATTTGAAAATAAAGACTTACAATACTACAGTATTGTCTTGTTTTATCATTGTTATTCTACTATTCTATTATTTAGGGTTAAGAAGATCTCAGATTTGAGCAGCTAAATTTTATTAACTGAGTTAACATTGAAAAACTTCGAATATAAATAGGTCTTTCTACCATAAAAACGATGCTTTACAAAATTTATAGATATGGCCAAAAGTTCTGTTTTTCAAAATCATAAAGAGAAAGCAGACAAAAATGCTGGGTATAGGTCAGCTGATAGGATCTTGTGAGATTGTGAAAGGTGCTCAGGCACTTGAGGAATAAATTACTTTTACTTTCCTGAAAAGGCAAAGAAAAAAATACCTTTGGGACTAAAAATTAATAGGAAAGAACACTGTAGCTGCCACATGGAAATTCCAGATAGTTAATATTCAGGCACCTACTTTAGTTACTCTAAACTTTATGAAGAAAAAGCACAGATCATAAAAAAGATACTGTTCTTTCATGATTCTTGACAGTAAAATAGAATGGTTATGTAATACATATAGTAAATGCTCTTAATTTTGTTGAAATATTTAACCTTTGGTTTCTATTCACTTTGCCAAAAAAATGTTTTTATTTTGCTAAGTCCTTCAACAAAACAAATTATACTTTAAATACTTAGGTTTCCAGAGTGATTGACATTTTACTTGCACAGAATTCGTTGAGTCCCTGACTTGTTTTGCCAAGTTACTCATTTTTGAAGAACAGTCATTAAGACTTTATTCTAAAGGTAAGGGTTTAGATAGAGAGCTATTCATATATTATATGTTATTAAATATATTATATATTTACATATTAATTATATGTTATATATTAGTAATATAATATGAATGATTTTAATTTTTAAACATTTTTAAAGGAAAAAAATTACAAGCATATAATTATTTGCTTCATTTATTTGCATAGATGCATTGTCCTACAACAGTGATCCTCAAATTTAAATATGCATCAGAACCACTCAGGTTTGTTAGAATGCAGATTATGGGACCCACTTCCAGGGTGTCTATGTAAGTCTAAAGTGGAACACACAATTTTCACTTCTAACTAGTTCCCAGATGACGCTAATGCCAATCTGAAGAGTACACTTTGAGAAATACTACCCTACAGGAATTCAGAAGAGGAAATATATCTTTGTAAACTAGGATAGCTGAGTGTGTTTTGGGTTTCTTACACTGTGATCAATACAGAATGATATTGAATAACAATCATATTCGTTATATAATTTTTTCAGGCTGGCAATGGTAAATTCAATTTAGTTATTTTTGTTACCTTTTTTCCCCTTCCTGCTCCCTTTCCTCCACCTTTTTCCTTACCTTCTTCTCTTCTTTTGGCTGAGAACAAATAGCTTCATTGATTCCTCATTGCATCTTCCGGTGTTTTTTTTTCTAAAAGAAATGGTGTTCTTGTCTTAGTAGTTTAAACTGGTACACTCTTATCTGGTCCAGACCAATTTCCCCATAACATTTTCCAGACTTCGTGTATATAACTTGTTTCGAACATCTCTGTCTCCTCTATAAACCAATCAAACTGTTCCCACTGACCACAGCAAACTTCATTATTGAAGCTACGGAGAACAAGCTGGGCTACTATAATGAATGTCAGACACAGATAAACTCTGCAATGTCAGCAGTGTTTGCTCAATATTTCCAATTTCAAAAGCACTATAAATAGTGAAATATCATGGTAAAGATAAAAATAGGATTTGGGAACACAGACCAGATTTTCATTTTATATTATATTATTTAATAAAAATTTTAACCCCCAGGAACTTTTTTCAAACTCCAATAAACTTACTTTTATTTTTGAAATACATGAGTTATTTTTGTGTGGTTGGCTATTTTCTCCAGTTAAATATATATACTTTTATAAAAAGGTAGCACTTTGTGTTCTTCAAATTATATCTCTGGTATTCAAATCTGGAAAGGGGGAGAGCAGAAAAGATTCCGTTTTTAAAACTAGCTAAGTAACGTTTTTTAAATGACAGAATGTACTTTAATATATATTTGTCAACATATTTACATTAAGCATAAAGTATCTTCACAGCATTTGCACACAAAGATGTCTATTATATATGTTTTCCACATTACATAAGCATCTTTTTATGAGTGAAAATTAAAATCTTTAAACTGTGGCTTAAGGCTTTTACTTTATTAATAATGAAAGAAAAGAATCTAATCCCTCTGGGCCAAAACTAATGTAATAATAATAGTTTTCTGGACATAATGAGTTTGAATTAAATTGGAGAGCTGAATGGCAGACAGGCAGCAGCCTCCACCGTCTACTGCCTGACCACGTGGCTGAGCACACAAAGTCCCTGCTCCAAGGCACTGTTGCAGTCAGCTTCCCAGCATCAATCCAGGAGCGTTCTCTCCTAGAACCTCTGGCTGGGAACAGACGCAAATTTTCATCTTTCATTTTTTTTTTCTTTCCCTTTTGCTTTTGAGACTAGCTATTTGGGTAAAGTTCTTTACTGTTCATTTTCTAAGAGCAAAGGGAAAACTCAGTGAACCTTAGTAATACAACATTAAGCTGAGACTACTAACCAAGAAATGTACACCAACAATTAAAATATTCAGTCCCAACACACACAAAATATAGCAAAATGGACCAGCTTAAAAACATTTTTTTCCCGATATGTAAGTGAATAATTCTCTTATCATGATGCATTCTATGAAATTACATTTTTTTAATCCTAACAGCTAAAGCAACCATGCTTCCATAGGCAGAATGAAATTTTAATTGATTCAGAAAATAATAATAGTCATTGTGAATATTAAGTGCTTATGTGTCTGACTCTGTTCTAAACACTTAATGTGTATTCTTGGGATTTTTATGGTATGATGACACAGGTACAATTATGTCTCAATTTTGCACAAATTGTAGGAACAGAGAAGATAACTAACTTGTCCAAAATTATAAGTGTGAAGTGGCAGAACAAGAATAAAACTGAGCAATCAAAACTCAAGCAATCTGTTACTAGAGCTATTCAACTAGCTGCTATCCTGTACTGCCTCTATATCATAAGATTAATTTTCTCATTGTTTTGTTTGTTCTTACAAAGTGCATGTCTGTAACTCAGAATTGCAAGAATGTGCATGAGTGTTTTGTCCTGTTCTTATAGTATTTCAGTTTAAAAATTGCAATACACTGAAATGTACAAGATTAAGAAACTCTGAGAGAAATATAGACACTTAGGAGGAAGTCTACCAGTCTTTTAAGACCTTAGAACAGCTTTGAAACATAAAGCCTATATTTAAATAAATATAACTGCAGTTAGAGTAATGCCAAATTATTCTAAGAGACAGAATTAGTCAAATTGTCCATACTTTAAGTAGTTGGAAGTATGTATCAACGTTTCCTCTAGAAATGGCTTAAAACTGCCCACTGTATTATTAAAGTTACCCATTAGATGTTATAACTTTATGTGAGCAAAATGTACACAGATAAGTGTCTTCAGCTTTTTTACTTCTTGAAGGTAGGTTACTTGTTCTCCCTAGAGGCACCGGTCCTATCACAAACCAAATATTCTGACGAACAAACATTAACCTTTCTCCAAAATGTATTTATTGAGTTACTATATTTTCCAAAGAAAAGTTTCAATCAAACCAAATTTGAAGCTTTAAAAATTTCTGATGGAAAGTATATTATTAAACAGAAATTGACCTGTTCCATTTGACTCCATTTATAACTAAATAGGTAAGGTTTTAGTATTCAAAAAAAATATGATTTGAATCTATAATCCCCATCTTTTTCTCTCATAATATAGTTTCGTCTACATTCCTACTTAAAATATATTAGTAGTACCCTTTTGAGTTACTCTAGTACTATGAATTTAGTCTTATTCAAGATATAAAAATATGCCTAATTATATTTGCCATAATACTTTGAAATATTGCGGTTCATAAGATTTCATCATAAATGAAAATACACACAAAGATACACATATGTTTCTCTAGTGCATATCTGTATACCTACCCAAATATACCTAGAGAGAATTATTGAGTCCTTCACAACCTCCTCACCACCCCTCTTGCATATTTTAGATGTTTCTAGCTCATCCTCCGTTATGTCATTATGCATCTTTATATTGAGCAAAACTGCAAAAACTTTATGTAAATATTAAGAGAAAATTTATATATGTATGCTTGAAATAATTATTTTCTTATAATATCTCTATAGCATTTTCAGGTACGTTTCCTTTATGTATCATTTATAGATTCTTATGACACCAAAATCAAGAATAGTGAAATATTATAGTCTAATCTATCATTTTATTAGCCAATAACCGAGGAGAAATAGAACCTCAAAATTTTGAACCTTGTCATTGTCGGTTACATAAATTATCTCATTAAAATTCATGTATAATGTTTCTCTAAAATTTCTTCATGAAAAATTAGAATCTTCAGGCTACACCTTTAACAAATCTGACAATCATTAAGGCTAGAATTCTTAGCTTGCTTACATTTCATTCAGCCCAAGATCCTGTGAACTAGTCACTGATATGGGAAGTCTTCTCATTGCAATACAGTGTGTGTTTTCTCCTCTTTAGTCATTTTTCTTATCACAGCAGTAAATAATAGAAGCTTCTCAAACATCAATTTAAATATCTGCTGCACATACTATATTTGTGTTAAGAATGATATGAAATAAAAGCCTGTTCTTTTGCTACTAATTTGTACACACTAGAGTTCTTTTTCATGTTTTCTCTTACCAAAATTTAGAAAGGTTACTTATAAAAGAATTATAAGTATTCAAAATGCTATTTTAGAATAGTTGTTTCTGTATGTGGAAGATAACTTTGACATTTATTTACTTATGATTTGTCCCTAGAGATGGACTTGAAGGAAATGATATAAATATTGATTATCAGTTTGTGGAAAAGCATTAATCTTTATAAGTGGCATGGGGCTGAACTCATATATTTCTACAAAAAGAATTTCTGGAATGAATCCAATATACTCCTTTTGGAAATGAAACTTTCTAACTTACAAATAAATAAATTATAAAGTCACTAGGCTGATATGAAGTGACAATTGAAATACAGCTAGCTCTGTTATTTGAATCTTTACAATTTTTTTGCCTGAGGCCCACTTTTCAAACCCACCTATTAGAAAATATTAAAAGGAGAGAATACAGTGTTTAATTTCTAGGTTAAGCACTGAGTTCAGCACAGACTTGAATATGTTTTGATTCCTATCCAACCCCACTGCATCCCAGATTATTAGTTATACATTTACCTATCAAGAGTATAAAAGATTCACACATCACACAAAAAATAAAAAATCTTTTCTTCCTCTGTCTCTATCCTAATCCTGGGGTATCATCAAGACTCTGTGTCCCAGAAGTCTAAACATTCCTTAAACACAGGTATAATCAACAGCATTTTGCCTTCTTTTATGAAAAAGGATGCATCTGACAAGTAAGGTAGGTTACCCATTTGTTACGATCCTGGGTAGTATGTTTGATGTGCCAATATAAAAATGTAAATGTGCTATATAATGGTACTGAAGATGGCCTTAGCCATACTGAAGAGAGTGAGATGTCTGAGAACTAATATAATAGAAGGTCAGAGTTTCTGCAACAATCATGGAGATCTTAGCCTGCTTGAGAGGAACTCCTTGGAGAGGCAGAACATCATGTGGATGGCCATGTGGATGTCTGAGAACAAGGCAGTGGGTACCCTGGCTGAAGGTGACTGGGAGAAAGCCTCAAGATGGAGTAGCCAGGAAATTAACTCATCCTGACACTGCCTTTTTTCTTCCTGCAGCTACACTCCACTGACTGGAGAAGCTAGCTGCTTTGCAGAGATATGAATTGAGGAGTACTAAAAAGTAGGAGCAAAATAAAAGAAGTTGCCTCCTCCATGTCCAAAATTCTTCAGCATCACTAAGCATCTTGGAATTCAAGATGTAGATATATAAGATGTATCCATCTTTACATGAGATGTAGACACAGGAAGACTATATTCAAATCATGAAAGGGAAGGTCAGTTATATAAGATACGTTTAGGTTATATAGCAGAGCTCAGTATCAGTATATACTTGATTATAACTATCTTGACTGATCTTAATCAGTGGCAAGGTCAATACTCTTAAAATTTTAAGTATTGAATGTTCAGCTTCTGCCTGGGTTGTATAAAACTGGAAAAAGCAACAGTTAGATACACTATGAAAAATATCTGGATAAAGCACAAAATTGTAATTCTCCATGAATTTATCAGAGAGCTGAGGTCACTAGAAAATGAGTTACCCTCAAATCAAGGAGAAACAAACCCCTCCAAGGAAAAACAAACCTCTCTAAGTCAGAATATGGATGAAGAGGGACAAGATGCCATATAAGCAGGTAAGAAAAAAAACTTGAAAATCTGATTAATTGATAAAAATAAGTGTGCACTATGGCATGTTGGGACCCCTGAGAGACCCAGACCAACAGGATTTAATACTTACTTGCAAGTTATTTTCTACTGACCTCTACTAGTTATCCATTTTTTGTTGTTATCAATATTTTATTGTTGAAAACAAAATTGCAATTCTCTGGTGCATAAAACTATCATTTCTACAAAAGGAAAACCTACAAATCTTGATAATTATGTAAATAACAGCTTCTCAAAAAATAAAATTTTAATTTAGTAAATTTGTCATGCTGTGTATTTTTAGCAGTGTCTGCAATAATCTACCATAAATCCCTGAGTGTAGACATTTTGAGGGGGGTTAAAATGACACACATTTACTTTCTTAGAGTTCTGGAGATCAGAAGTCTGAGATAGGGGTCACTGCGCTAAAATCCAGGTGTTGGTAGGACTGTGTTCCTTCTAGAGCTCTCGGGGGATCTCCATTTCCTTGCTGCTTCTAACTTCTAGAGGCCACCTGCATCACTCCTTAGCTTGTGGCCCTTTCTCCATCTTCAAAGCTGGCATGGCTGATTGAGTCTTTCTCAGGTCACACTAATTTACACAGACTCTTCCGATTCCCCCTTCCACATTTAAGGATCCTTGTGATTACACTGGTCTCACCTGTATAATTCAGGATGATCTCCCCATTTCAAAATCAGATAATTATCAATCTCAGATCCATCTGCTAGGGCAATTTCTCATTTCCATGTGATGTGACGTATCCACAGATTGTTGGTATTAAGATGTGGACATTGTTGGGTGGTCATTATTCTGCCTTATACAAGAGGGAGGCAGGAAGTGTTATGTTGGGTTGGATGTCCAGTGCTGACCCCCCCAAATACTTACAACCTGCTGGTAGGACAAAGCTGGGTTTACCACTGACCACAGTAAGGGACACAACCATTTTGACAGAGTCCAAGCAGTGTTTTGATGGGTAAGGCAAAATTAGGGTTTGGCAGTCCTTTCAACGTGGTGGGAAGCTTGATTAGGATTGGGTAAGGATCATGGTATAGTGGTTTAGGATGGGTGTAGACAGCGCAGTGAGGGTTTTAAGGCAGGATTCTCAGAAAACTTGTGGAGAATAAACAATTCTTGATATTGTCTATTGAGTTAAATAGCTTGATGTTCATTTAAATGGATTTTTCTGGGAAGTTCCTCACACTAATGATAAAGTTAGTAATTTTCACTTTCTTGGGTTTCTTGGAATAGTGAAGCCATCTATGAGCATAGTGGGATGACAAAGTCATGTTAGGGAGAGCATCTTAACGGTGAAGTCATGTCAATGTAGACAGGAAACTGTGGGTGTCGATGGTTTCAGCTCCTGAAGATAATCCAAGGCTGTGTCT
This sequence comes from Smutsia gigantea, assembly GCA_032199065.1. Lineage (NCBI taxonomy): Eukaryota > Metazoa > Chordata > Mammalia > Pholidota > Manidae > Smutsia > Smutsia gigantea. The sequence continues at coordinate 7,405 of JAVSCE010017247.1, read as the reverse complement.
TAGAAGGTTTTAAATAATATTTGAAGAAATTGAAATTTTACTTGTGTGAAAATTAGACAACCAAATTGTATTGGATGAAGAACCTGACAGCAGGTCGGAATGGAGACAAGATCAAAGACCAAGAATCTATGAGGTCTGTGAGGTGGATATTAAAATAGTTCACGTGAGAAAGAACAACTTCAACTAGTGTGCAGACATTTTTTGGCCATGTTCTATAGCCTCCCCAAGCCCACCCACCAAGCTGGTCAGTTACTTAGCCCAGCCCTATAATGAAAGTATCAGGGATATTTTGTTATTAAAGATCCATGCATTTTATGACACAGGCCCAATTATTAATGCTACTACTTGGGTCAACATGAAGTACCTCTACTGTCCAATTGGCAGATCTAATAAGAACCAAGTCAATGTTTGAAAGGAAGAAAGATTGGAGGCTGACTAGTTGACCAGAGGAAAGCCCCTGTGGTTATACAAGGATGCAAAAGGGAATGAGCTGCCATTGTGGGAAGGACTCAAAGCTTCACACTACTACCTGCATCCTTCTCTTACACAGTGCAAGCACTTAAAGTTTCTGAGGGCTGGGCAAGTAACATTGTGATGATACAATGAAAAGTGCATTACTACTGGTATAATTGTTAGAGAAGAAAACCTACCTTTGTGGACAGTCTGGCTAGAAGTGCAAACCAATGTAATCATAGGCCTCCTACAACCAGGGGAGGTACAAAAAACTCTGTCTGACACAAGAACCACCAGAGACACAAAGTGTACTTTGGCTGCATTGGAAAGAGGGATTGGAAAGCTGAGGAAGCTTCACCCACATTCTAATCACAAGGCCTGTCTAATCCTGGCCTGGACCAGGAAAACAAACACTTCCCACTCTCACCCTTGACCACTGCCTAAGGAAGTACCAAGTGAAAAGCCACAGGTTTCTACCACTCAAAGAAAGGCAAGAAGGTAGAGAGAGACTTATTTTATATAGGAATTCTGTAATGGCTGACAGCTTGGAATGGACCATAACACACAGAAAAATTATCTTAATCCTACGCTCTTTATTACTAATCACAAGGCAGTGGTAAAGCACTACTGGAAGACTTTGATGACTTTGGTACACTAAGGTTACCATAATCAAAAACAAAACTCAAACTCACCTTTACTCCTGAATAGAGTGACTTAACTACCCACAATTAATAGCCAGAAAGAGAAAAAGTCATGCTCATATCAAAAAACAAATACTATTTATTTACCTCGGGATCTACTATTTTATACCCAATAACCAACAATAAATAGTTATGAGACAAGATAAATAAGTATGAAATATATCTAACTTGTTCAAAGAACAAGGAAGTCAACAGCTAGAAATAGAGATGATCCAATTGTTACAACTATCAGTCTAGAATTATAAACAAACTATGGTTTTTATATATAAATAGACAAATACGTAAACATAGAAAATTTCATCAGGGAGATGGAATCCCTAAGACAGAAATAAATAGAAGCAGTTAAAGAAATAATTAATTTGAATAAAATCAGTAGAAATAACCAAACTGAATCACAAAAAGAAATGGCTGGTGAAAAAATAAGAACATCTAGGAGCTGAAGAAGCATATCAAGTAGCCTAACATACATTTAACTGGAGTCCCAGAAGGACAAGAGAAAGAGATCAGGGCAGACAAATATAGGAAAAAATTTAAAAATCAATGGCTCAAGTTTTCCAAAATAGTGAAAGATAATAAACCATAGATCCAAGAAGCCTAAAGATCCTAAAATGAACACTAAATACATACACATACACTTACAGACACATCATCTTTTCAAATTGCTGAAACCAAAAATAAGAGAAAATCTGGAAGTCAGTTAAGGGGGAAAAAAGACACAATACATACACAAGAACAAAGGTAAAAATTGTGGTAGAATTCTCAGGAACTGTGCAAATCAGAAATTGATGGAATGACTTATTTAAATTACTCAATTAAAAAAAGAAAAAAACTCTGTTAACCCAGAATTCTCTAATCAGTGAAATTATCATTACAAAATGGTGACACAAAGACTTTCTGACCGAGTGAGAAAATTCATTGCCAGCACAGATACAATACAAGAAATGTTAAAGGAAGTTCTTTGGATGGAAGGAATACAAATTGAGACAGAAACTCAGATCTTCACAAAGAAATATTGAACTCTGGAAATAGTAAAAATGAAACAAGCTATTTTTAAAGGTTTTGTTTTTTCTTTATTTTATATCCTATTATATTAATTTGTGGAAAAGTGTTATCTCTTAAAACTTGATTTTTTAGTTTATAATTTATTTGCCTTATAACAATATGTGTGTTTGTTTGCTTTGAGAGAAAACCGTTAGTATCTTGACTATGCTATGTAGAATTGGCCAAGTAAAAAAAAATTCCCATAAGTGGATGTAATAATAAATATTTCTATCTGAACTTCAGTGATTGTAGATACTATTTTGGGGTAAAGTCTGACAATAAAGGAATAATGATTTTACATATAAAAAATTACATTCATTTAAAAATAATAGCAAAAATGAAATGTGATATATTTTAAAATTTGGTGTTGTTGAAAATGAAAAACTTGTTTATTAACATCCAGAAGCACAAAACAGTTTTAACCGATGGGTGAAGAAGGACTGTCAGCAGTAGCATAACCTTGCCATTATTTGAAATTCAGCCAATAAAAATGCTCTTTTTGTGTGGCTAAAAATCTGTCAGTTTATTCCAGTTCCTTAACTATCGCTCTGTAAAGGACTTTTTAGCACTTTGTATTTTGCATCAAATATGACCATGAAGATATAAACCTTTGATGAATTTCCATATATATGTCTTTGAGAACCCATAGATTTTTTTGCCAAATAAAAAGAAAATGTCATTTTCCAGAATCAAAGTGAAAATTATCATAATAAAATGACTTCTCTAATCATAATCATTTGTAGATTGATACTAAATACAAAGCAAGTTACTTACTCTCCCACATACTTAAACAAAATATTGGAGGAAGCATCAGGGCCTAAGGAATCTACTCATTGCATTACACTCCTGAAAATATAGTAAACTATAGCATATAAACTTTTTGCTTATTGTATGACTATAAATTAAAAGTATTTTTTAAAGGAGAAGAAATGATATATATATCAGAGTATTCCAATGTCCCAATACATGGAATGTAAGATACCTGATAGCTATATCTTTTTTATTACCAATTATCCTATTTAATCCAGTCTCTACTTCAATGTCTAATTAGCAATTCTTTACATCAAATTCTTTCTGTTAAAATAAATGATATGGAGACTTCCGGGAAGATGGCGGTGTGAGCAGGGCGGCAGAAATCTCCTCCCAACACTATATTTATCTACGAAAACAAAGAAAATACATCTATTCCTAAAAGAGAGACGAGAATACACAGGAAAGCGCAAAGCATGCAGCTACACCCGAGAGGACTCGGCACCCCAAGAGGCGGGTAAGGTACGGAGCCGCAACCCGGCGGGACACGAGCCCTCCCCCACCCCAGCGCACCCGCGGGAGGAGAGGATTCAGAGCCGGGAGGGAGTGGAAGTACACCCTGCGAAGTAGCCAGCCCCGGTGATCTGCGTGGGGAGCGCTGACCCACATTGCGCAGTGCAGCGGAGATTGGAGAGGCAGAGGGGCAGGATCTGAGCGGGGAACGCTCCAGGGTGCTTGCAGCCGGCTCCCGGGAAGGAAAAAAAAAATAAGTGCGTGCTTTCTTCAGCGGTCTTAAAGAGACAGGAGCCCAGCGGAGGAGCCGGATCGCCCCAGCACACTCAGCCCAGCAGGCTGGGAGTCCTGGGAGTTTCAGACGCCTTAGCTGGCGACTGAGGAAGCGTAGCCATACTTAACACTTCTCACTGAGATCAACAGCCTCCTATTCATTCCCACCCCTGCCAGAGCGATAAAGGGCCCTGCAGAGCGGCACAGTCACAGCTGTGGAATAGTGGGGCAATAGCGCCACCTAGAGCATTCCCACAGAATCTACGTCCAGTGGGCATTTTTTTTTGTTTTGTTTTTGTTTTTTTTCTTTTCTTTCTTTTTTTCTTTTTTTCTTTCTTTCTTTTTTTTCTCTTTTTTTTTTCTTCTCTTTTTAAAGTCTTAAAGAGCCCAGCTGACATACGTGGCAACTATCAGTGACCAATTATATAGCCATGAAAAGACAGAGGAATATGATTCAGACCAAAATCAACCAGACAACCCCAGAGAGGGAGACTGAAGGGATGGAAATGCACAGACTCCCTGAAAAAGAATTCAGAATAAAAGTCATAACCATGCTGATGGACCTACAGAGAAATGTGCCAGAGCTGAGGGAGGTAGTGAGGGAACTGAGGAAAGACAATGCACAAATCAGACAAGCGATCGACGGGCTCAACAGCAGAATGGATGAGATGCAAGAGACTGTTAATGGAATAGAAAACAGAGAACAGGAGTACAGAGCAGCTGAGGCAGAGAGAGATAAAAGGATTTCTAGGAATGAAAGAATATTAAGAGAACTGTGTGACCAATCCAAACGGAACAATATTCGTATTATAGGAGTACCAGAGGAAGAAGAGAGAGAAAAAGGGGCAGAAAGTGTCTTTGAATAAATAATTGCTGAAAACTTTCCCTCGCTGGGGAAGGAAGTAGTCTCGCAGTCCACCGAAGCTCATAGATCTCCCAACACAAGGGACCCAAGGAAGACAACACCAAGACACATAATCATTAAGATGGCAAAGATCAAAGATAAAGACAGGGTATTAAAGGCAGCTAGAGAGAGAAAAAAGATCACCTACAAAGGAAAACCCATCAGACTATCACCAGACTTCTCAACAGAAACCTTACAGGACAGAAGAGAATGGCATGATATATTTAACGTTATGAAACAGAAGGGCCTCGAACCAAGAATATTGTATCCAGCACGATTATCATTTAAATATGATGGAGTGATTAAACAATTTCCAGATAAATGAAAGTTGAGAGAGTTTGCCTCTCATAAACCACCACTACAGGATATCTTAAATGGACTGCTCTAGATGGAAGCACACCTAAGGCTAAAAAGATGTCACCACAGAAAAAAAAATCATAGCAAAGAAAGCAGACCATCCAAATACTAACTAAAGGCAAAGAATAAAACACCTATTATAGAAAGAATGGAGGAGGAGGAATAAGAAGGAGAGAAATAAAGAAACATCAGACTGTGTTTACAATAACTTAACAAGAAAGTTAAGTTAGATTGTTAGATAGCAAAGAAGCAACCCTTGAACCCTTGGTAACCACGAATCTAAAGCCAGCAATGGCAATAAGTACATACCTATCAATAATCACCCTAAATGTAAATGGACTGAATGCACCAATCAAAGACACAGAGTAACAGAATGGATAAAAAAGCAAGACCCATCTATATGCTGCCCACAAGAAACTCACCTCAAATCCAAAGATATACACAGACTAAAAGTGAAGGGATGGAAAAAGATATTTCATGCAAACAACAAAGAGAAAAAAGCAGGTGTTGCAGTACTTGTATCAGACAAAATAGACTTCCAAACGAAGAAAGTAGCAAAAGATAAAGAAGGACATTACATAATGATAAAGGGGCCAGTCCAACAAGAAGATATAACCATTATAAATATATATGCACCCAACACAGGAGCGCCAGCATATGTGAGACAAATACTAACAGAATTAAAGGAGGAAATAGACAGCAATGCATTCATCTTAGGAGACTTCAACACACCACTCACTCCAGAGGACAGATCAACCAGACAGAAAATAAGTAAAGACAGAGGCACTGAACAACACACTAGAACAGATGGACCTAACAGACATCTACAGAACTCTACACCCAAAACCAACAGGATACACATTCTTCTCAAGTGCACATGGAACATTTTCCAGAATAGACCACATACTAGGCCACAAAAAGAACCTCAGTAATTTCAAAAATATTGAAATCCTACCAACCAACTTCCCAGATCACCAAGGTATAAAACTAGAAATAAATTTTAGAAAGAAATCAAAAAGGCTCACAAAAACATGGAGACTTAACAACACTCTCCTAATTAATCAGTGGGTTAACGACCAAATCAAAACAGAAATCAAAGAATATATGGAGACTAATGACAATAACAACACAAAGCCACAACTTCTGTGGGACGCAGCAAAGGCAGTTCTAAGAGGAAAGAATATTGCAATCCAGGCCTATTTAAAGAAGGAAGAACATTCCCAAATGAATAGTCTAAAGACACAATTACTGAAATTGGAAAAAGAAGAACAAATGAGGCCCAAAGTCACCAGAAGGAGGGACATAATAAAGATTAGAGAAGAAATAAATGAAATTGAGAAGAATAAAACAATAGAAACAATCAATAATACCAAGAGCTGGTTCTTTGAAAAAATAAACAAAATAGATAAACCCCTAGCCAGACTCATTAAGACAAAAAGAGAATCTACACACATAAACACAATCAGAAATGAGAAAGGAAAAATCATGACGGACCCCAGAGAAATACAAAGAATCATAAGAGAATATTATGAGAATCTATATACTAACAAGCTGGAAAACATAGAAGAAATGGACAACTTCTTAGAAAAATACAACCTTCAAGACTGACCAAGCAAGAAACAGAAAAACTAAACAGACCAATCACCAGCAATGAAATTAAATCGGTAATCAAAAAACTACCCAAGAACAAAACCCCTGGGCCTGATGGATTCACCTCTGAATTCTACCAGACATATAGAGAAGAAATAACACCCATTCTCCTTAAAGTTTTCCTAAAAATAGAAGAGGAGGGAATACTTCCAAACTCATTCTATGAAGCCAGCATCACTCTTAATACCAAAACCGGGCAAAGACCTCACCAAAAAAGAAAATTACAGACCAGTATCCCTGATGAACATAGATGCAAAAATACTCAACAAAATATTAGCAAACCGAATTCAAAAATACACCAAGAGGATCATACACCATGATCAAGTGGGATTCATCCCAGGGATGCAAGGATGGTACAACATTCGAAAATCCATCAACATCATCCACCACATCAACAAAAAAGAACAAAAACCACATGATCATCTCCATAGATGCTGAAAAAGCATTTGACAAAATTCAGCATCCATTCCTGATTAAAACTCTCAACAAAATGGGTATAGAGGGCAAGTACCTCAACATCATAAAGGCTATATATGACAAACCCACAGCTAACATCATATTTAACGGCGAGACGCTGTTTTCATCTAAGATCAGGAAATGAAGACAGGGATGCCCACTTCCACTAAGTTATTCAACATAGTACTGAGGTCCAGCAGCAACTTATGACAAAACAAAGACATACAATTCAGATTACAAAGAAGAAGTCAAAATTGTTACTACTATAGATGACATGATACTGTACATAAAAACCCTAAGATCTCCA